>JANAWD010000903.1:0-13059 GCA_027627245.1 Meripilus lineatus | reverse complement strand
CTGGTAGTCTTATGATCCCTTCACAACCTGCTGCGATACCAATGCGAAGCTTCGTTTCGGGCCACTTCAGCACGTGCACCCCCACTGCGCCTGTCATTCGACCTACGTGTACTGCTTCTTCGACTTAAACTTGAGATAGTCGGCGCTGCTCCGCACGCCCGATCCGGCCCAGTGGAGAATAAATAAGTGCTACGAAAGCAGTTTGGTCACGGAGGAGGAGGAGGAGGAGGGGGGTGTTCTCGGTATTGTGAATGAAAGATGAGAGCGTCTTGCCATATCGCCCTGAGCCTTTCGCGGCGCTCATTGAGGTGACCCTAAACAAGGGTTACAACATCCAGACTGGCCCGGGACTGTAAGTGCATAAACATCTCGAATGGTTCTGGATTCTACTGTTTGCTCACATCACGGAATCTTCTCTCGTAGTATTATTCTCGTACTTTAGATTACGCATGCCCGAATGTTCGCCCGTCACCTGGCATCACATGATTTGATGGCACTGATGAAAAAACCTCCAGGAAGAACGGACATATAACCGGCCCCCAAGGCTGGGCCGGAACTGCGGCCCGAAATAAAGATGATATAGAGCAACAATGCCGGTGCTCATTCGATCAGTATCTTCATTTCATTCATCCACCACCTCTCTTAAGTTAAACAGCGGCACTACCTCTCGTTCACATTTTCTTTGGCATCCTCGCCAATGTCTCCACCTGTGGTCGAGGCAACCCTGATATGCGTGGTGACTTGGTTTCTGTGGAAGTTGTTCAGGCAATTCTTCGTGAAGTCGCCTTTCGACAATATTCCTGGCCCGCGCTCAGAATCATTCCTTGCTGGTGCAGTCCCTGTTTTGTGTGGCCTGTTCGCTCGCTTTATTGACGTCGTGCTCCACAGGAAACTTCAAGACCCTATCACACCGCCACCATGGTTGGAAGGCCCATGCCGATCTATCGCAAAATTATGGTTCAGTCGTGAAGATCCATGGGATGTTCAATGTTTGTGAATTTCGGTGTCTGTATCATGATAGAAGCCTACACACCGGTGATTGTACAGGAGCGCCTATTGTATGTGTACGACCCGAAGGCATTGCACAGTATCATGGTGAAGGACCAACATGTTTACGAGAAGCCTAGTTGGCTCACAACGTACGTTATGTCGCACGCCTGATCTAAGTCACACAATGATTGATGAAAATTCAGAATGAACCATCTGGTCCTTGGCGACGGATTGCTCAGCATGAAAGGTCTCTTTCCGGGCATCTAGTTCTTTTTGGACCATTTTATGTTGAACTGTGCGAAATTTTGTAGGTGACGCCCACAGGAGACAACGGAAAATGTTGACCCCGGTGTTCTCTATCAAACATATGCGATTCATGACACCAATTTTCTACCAGATCACTCATACCGTAAGTACTGGGAGAATCGTATCCTTCCCTGTCTAATCTGCCAGGTAGCTCCGAGATGTGATTCGTGAAAGGGTCAAGGATAGCCCACAGGAAGTCGATATTCTTCATTGGATGGGTAGGACGGCACTCGAGCTGATCGGCCAAGGAGGCCTGGGATACTCATTCGACCCTTTGGTTGAGGACATCTCCGACACCTTTGGCGATGCAATCAAGGGCTTGGTGTACGTCCTCACTTTGCGAGTTTTGGAAGACAGTATTGACCATGGTATTCGCAGACCTGCCTTTGGCGGAATTATTTTCTTCAGGAATATTTTGGAGTTTATGGTCAAGATTGGTCCCCCTGAATTCCGCGCCTGGCTCATTGATCGTTCTCCGAGCAAGAACTTGAAAGAGATCAAGAGGATATCTGATACCCTCTATGCTCAATCGAAAGCTATTATCGACGGCAAAAAAGCGGCCTTGGAAAGTGGGGACGAGGCATTGCTTCAGCAGGTTGGAGAAGGAAAGGACATCATGAGTATTCTATGTGCGTATGTGATATTACGTTGAACGTGGTTTGCCTAATGTTCGCGCAGTGAGGGCCAACATGTTGGCTTCCGAAGAGGACAAGCTTCCAGAAGATGAGCTCTTAGGGCAGATGTCGTGAGTCCGATCCTTTACTCTCGATGAACACGCACGAAATGTTTTGCTCGAAGTACACTTGTGTTCGCGGCCATGGATACGACATCGAACGCACTCTCTCGGGTCTTGCATCTCCTTGCGCAGCACCAGTCGATCCAAGATAAACTTCGTGCAGAACTCACAGCGATTGATTCCTCCGAAGACATTCCGTATGACCAACTTGTGGAACTCCCATACCTCGATGCTATCTGTCGTGAAACACTCAGATTGTGAGTTCGACACCCTCATGTGTGATTTCTTAGTTCTCAGACTCTCATAGGTACCCGCCTGTTGGCTCCCTTACGAGGCAGTAAGTCATTCATAACCAGTCAAGTCCGATACTGTGATTTATCAGTTCGAAAGAGCGCAGAAGGATATTGTCATGCCCCTTACATGGCCAATTCGCGGAGTAGACGGGAAAATGATTCACGAGATCTTTGTTCCTAAAGGAACCAACGTGTTCACAAGTATCTCGGCGTCCAATCAAAACAAGGCTATCTGGGGAGAGGATGCACTTAAATGGAAGCCTGAGCGTTGGCTCTCGCCGCTTCCGGAAGCCGTCAGTGCTGCACATATCCCGGGTGTATACTCAAATCTGTACGTATATGCGTTCCGTTATCGTGTGCTCCGCAGGTCTGACTTTCTATAGAATGACGTTCAATGGTGGCGGGAGATCTTGCATGTAGGTGATCCCCAATGCGATCGATGATGGTATACTGAATCATTATCACAGCGGGTTCAAGTTTTCGCAATTGGAAATGAGTGAGTAGAATTCTTTTCGAAAGGGAAGACGTACTGATAACAATCATATCTACAGAGGTCGTCCTCGCTGATCTCGTCAAGTCTTTCAGGTTTTCAGAACCTAAGGCCGAGATAGTCTGGAATTGTGGGGGTATCGTCTACCCTACGGTCGGCCACGAGTCAAATGTTCCATCAATGCCAATTCTTGTAGAGCTTGTTAGCGAACCTACGAGGCCGAATTAGCCGGCATTGTCGTTTTCTACTTTCCCTTTGATCGTACGTTTTTTTCTTAATGGGATGTTCGGGTACACCTTATCGGTACAATCCCGGACGGACTTATACTCTACGAGCCTTCATTCTCGATGTTCGATGGGGAAAGTACCTTGTTCCGGTTGACGTCCTTTCTACAATGGGTCTCAGCTACTTGTCCGATTCCTCAGAAAATGACAAACAAGGTTTGGCCCCTTACTTTCGATGTTAGACGCCCATGAAAGCGCCTACAGGGCCCAGGCCTTTTTGAGTCTTTGGCCCTTGATGCGGATTCGAACTTGCCTTGAAGGTGCCAGTGAACCATTCCCTGCTATGAGGCACTTACGAGGTTTATTTCTCTCGTGGTCAATCCAGTAATGAGGTGCGTCTTGTCCATGAACCTGTTCTATTTATGTCGCAGTTCCTCCACAGATTCGTATGAGACCCTTCGGATCGATAGGTTGGCAACCATGACCGACTTGGAGCAAGTCTCTCACTCTCTTTACCGGGGGATGTAGTGCAGCAATTCTCTTGTCCTTTAACTTGTGTGTGATTGATATTCCTTCTCAGTGCCAATGAGCCCAGATAGTCTGGGTGATTCAATCCGCAATTGAAGGGGCCCCCAAACTTGCATGTAGCCTCAGCATCTCGCACGCAGGTAACCGTTTCCGGACCATTCATGTCCACAACCGAGAAGAGGGTCGGTCCCATGCTCAACAATATCGGCGTGATCTTAGCACCGTATGCCTTCTTTCTTCCCATCAACCCGGGTCACCTGGCAATGGTAGTCGGTATAACATTCATGGCCTCACATTGACTGAATATTCTTGACTCAACGTTCTTCTCCCCCTACTCTTAGGGAGCCTTTTCCATCGCAATCGGAGGAATTGCCACCGATTTTTCCCTCATTCCCCACCATTACATCCTCAATGGCGCGTTAGTTTCCCATTCCTCGAATCAACAGAGGAGCAAAAGCTGTTTATGGTAAGTTCTCTGAGCCGAACTGCAAGGTTTTATTCTACCATCCGATCCGTGCGGTCGTCTATGCTATTGTAGTCAAATACTTGTTGACCCGCCTTCGAGTCAACTGGAGTGATGCCATTCTTCCTAGGGACCAAACCAGACCAAAGCAACCTCGATAAATGTCCCTTGCGATTGTAACATTCATTCCTCACCACCACTCCCGAGATGTCTTCGCTCTCAAATTTCGCTGAGACGTTAATCATTTGCTTAGTATCTTGGATACTCTGGAGGGTTTTCAGGCGTCTCGTCATGACGTCTCCCTTGGATAACATCCCGGGTCCTCCATCAAACTCCTTCTGGACTGGTAGGGGACTATGTCACGATCTACTTCGATATATATCCGAATGACCAACTCCAGGAAACCTGCGACAAATTCTTCACCGTCATCAAGGCTGGGGTTTTAATAACAAATTGGCTGAAGAATATGGTTCTGTCGTTCGGTTTCATGGACTTTTAAATGTAAGTATGATCGCCTCTCCGTATTGGCAAAGCTAATTCATGGATCACAGACCCCGATTCTCTACGCCTTCGATCCTAAAGCCCTTCACAGCATCCTATTGAAGGACCAGAACCTATGGGAAGAGCCCCCGTGGTTGATAGCGTATGAAATTCGTCCCCTTCACGGTATACATATCTTCGCTGACATTTGCTCCCAGGACCAATCTTCTTCTCTTTGGCCCGGGATTACTTGGTACCTTAGGTGAGCATTTGCATCAGCGGCCCCATATAGGCATCCTGATCTCTCGATGCTGGACAGGCAACTGGCATAGACGGCAACGCAAAATGCTCAATCCGGTCTTTTCCATCAATCATATGCGCTTTATGACCCCAATTTTCTATCGGATTACCCACAGCGTGAGGCTCTGATAAGATAACAACCGAAAAACTAACAACACAGAACCCCTGCAGCTTAGGGACGCCATTTACAACCAGATTGAAGATGGGCCCAGGGATGTCGACTTACTCGACTGGATGACCCGAACGGCCCTCGAACTTGTTGGCCAAGGCGGTTTAGGATATTCCTTCGACCCGCTTGTCGATGAATCCCCTAATGAGTTCAGGGCTGCGATCAAGTCGTTGGTGTGAGTACCAAGTAGTTGATATCTTTGAACCATCGTCAACATTGTTGCCAGTCCAGCGCTATTTGCGTTAGCTCCGTTCCGCACAACACTTCACTATTTGAAGGCCATGGGTCCTGCGAGCTTCCGGAGGAGAGTTGTGGACATTCTTCCGATACCTTCTCTGAAGAGGCTTAAGACCATTGCTGAAGTCTTGGAATCCCAATCAAGAGAGATTTTCCATGCGAAGAAGGCCGCTTTGGCACAAGGGGAGGACGCAGTGGTTCGCCAAGTCGGAGAAGGCAAGGACATTATGAGTATATTGTGTAAGTTCTCCGGGTATATTCCCGCTGCTTAAACTTTACAATCCGGCCGCAGTGCGGGAAAACATTGCTGCTCGTCCAGAAGATAGACTACCTGAAGAGGAGCTTTTGGGACAAATGAAGTCAGTTCGCTTAGAATGAGACGCGCAATCATCCCTCTGAAGTCATTATTCAGCACTCTCGTCTTTGCAGCCATGGACACCACGTCAAATGCGTTGTCCCATATTCTTTACCTATTGGCCCATCACCAAGATGTCCAAAACAAAGCGCGGCAAGAGCTCGTGGATATAAGCGATGGTCGTGATCTCACGTATGATCAGCTTGTGGACCTTCCTTACCTAGACGCGATCTGCAGAGAAACGCTCAGGGTGTGAGTAGAGCGTCCTGCATCATTCTTTCACTGCTTCTCACTGAATATTTGCCTCAGATACCCTCCAGTCACGAATATGACCCGAACGTAATGTCCGTTTGATGACAATCCGACACCAGTTTTTGACTTCTTCACATTGAATATTATAGTGCTCGAGAAGATGCGGTCCTCCCACTATCGACCCCGTTTCGGGGGGTTAACGGCAAATTGATACACAGCGTTCCGGTCCCCAAAGGTACTGATGTGTATATAGCCATCAGGGCATCCAATAGAAACAAGGCGCTATGGGGAAGTGATGCCGCAGAATGGAAGCCAGAGCGCTGGCTTTCGCCTCTTCCAGACGCAGTACCTGAAGCTCATATTCCGGGCGTGTACTCAAACCTGTGGGTTTTTCCAAGCCCGGTTTCGGGATATTGCCTGATTCTGAAGTTTATGGGTTACCATTCACAGGATGACTTTCGGAGGTGGTGGAAGATCTTGCATGTGAGTAGCTTTCCTCTGGGCACAGGCCGCATCGCGGGCTTATACTGCTTCAGAGGATTTAAATTTTCGCAGTTGGAAATGAGTGAGTAGTATCCTTATGTTGGAACAGGATCTCACTTGAACCCCCTTTCCTACGGCGCCTATAGAAGTGGTCTTGTCCATCCTCCTGACAAATTTCAAGTTCAGCCCATCCAAAAGAGATATCGTGTGGAACTTGGCGAATATCAAGTACCCCACGATAGGGCACAACTCGAATAAACCATCTATGCCGATTCGTGTCGAGCGACTTTGATGAAGTCAAGGATATGATTGATTCCGTTATGTTTTTGAAGGGGGGATACATGTACAGTACACACCGAAAGACCTTTGTATGATGCTATGTACTCCAAGTCCAATGAATTATCAATGTTTGATCGTCTTCGCCATGTCTCCGGTCTCCACTGGCAGGTCCGTGGAGCCGCGCCACAATCGGTCGGACTCGGTGTGTACCACTTTTGAACAAGGGTAATCCTGTTGCCCAGGGCACCTCACCAGCCTCACCAATGGAAGGGCTTCCTTAATGCTTGACCTTTGCATGTTGATTAGCGCTATTCATCCTCAAGTTCGATGTAACTCTTGCAACTGGTTACTGGTAGAAGATCGTTCAAATTGTTGGCGAACTGAACAAACTTCTTCCACTCTGTCCGGCCGCGGGGGATCATGGGGGTTACTAGAGTGCAGCCATTATCTTATGCTTCAATTTGTGAGTGACTCATAATTATCCTCAGTGTCACCGAGGACTATTACCTGAATGCCCCACGAGCTCTGTCCTGCAGATTATCAATAGGGGATCTACACCCAAACTCGCCTGTGAAAGTAGCAGCCATCCCCGGACTTACATGCATGGGAACCTTTTCCGTCACGATTGTCACGGAAGCTGCTGTGCTTCCCTGTAACTCTCTCGGATTGGCGTTTCGATTTCCTGTTCATTGGCTCAACCAAGGAGCAAGAGCCTTTTACGGCAACTTCTTCAACCAAGAAATACAGGGTTCTCTACTGCCATCCAATCCATGCGATTGCTAGGATTGTTGTTGGCATATCTTGGGCCACTCTGGGTTAAATCGGCTGTAGAAATAGCTTTTTTCCCAGCGGGATAACCAAAGAAAAGTACCCCTATAAATACCACTCACATATGTGATCATCATTCATCAGTGCCATCTCCAAAATGCCCGGGTTTTCCTGTGTCGTCGAAGTTGCACTCTTTTTCTCAGTGTCTTGGATATGTTGGAGATCGTTTCGCCGATTTACATCTAGGTCTCCGTTAGATAATATCCCAGGTCCACCATCAACGTCCATTTGGACTGGTAGGAGATAATGCCATCTTTCTCCTCTAAATTCTCTCTTGATCTCTTAATGACCAATCCTAGGGAATCTTCGACAAGTTCTCCACCGCCACGAGGGCTGGGACTTTCACAATCAATTGGCCGAAGGGTATGGATCCGTAGTCAGGTTTCATGGATTATTCAATGTAAGAGGGTGACCTCCTCACTCCCTATTGACACGGCTCATCGTTGGCTTTAAGACACCAATTCTATATGCCTTCGATCCCAAAGCCCTTAACAGCATCTTAATGAAAGACCAGAACCTATGGGAAGAGCCTCCGTGGCTGATTGCGTTCGGATTCGTTTAGCCTCACAGGATACATATCTCTGCTCACATTGGCTATCAGGGCCAATCTCCTTCTTTTCGGTCCAGGATTGCTTGGTACACTAGGTACGCATTTACATCGACAGCCCCACACAGACGTCCTGATCCCTCGATGCCACACCGTGACAGGAAACTGGCATCAACGCCAACGCAAGATGCTAAATCCGGTATTCTCCACCAATCACATGCGCCTGATGACCCCAATGTTCTATCGAATTGCCCATAGTGTGAGGCTTCAATACTGAATCGGGGGAATACTGAATCGCTGATGCTCCACAGCTCAGGGATCTCATTGACAATGAGGTCGAAAACAGGCCAAAAGAGGTCGACTTGCTGGACTGGATGGCCCGGACAGCCCTCGAAGTTGTCGGACAGGGTGGTTTGGGGTATTCTTTCGATGCTCTCGACCAGAATACCCCTAACGAGTTTAGAATTGCTATCAAGTCATTAGTGTGAGTAAAAATAGTCAGATATGTATAGGCTATTGTCGACGTTGCTGCCAGTCCAAATTTTTTTGCGTTAGCACCGTTTCGCACCACAATCCACCATCTGGCGAGTTTGGGCCCTGCAAAATTTCGTAGAAGAGTTGTAGATTTCCTTCCGATACCTCCCCTGAGGAGGCTCAAAGCTATCACTGAAGTCTTGGAGTCCCAATCCAAAGGTATCATCCAAGCGAAGAAGGTCGCGTTGGTTCAAGGGGAAGATGCAGTGGTTCGACAAGTCGGAGAAGGAAAGGATGTGATGAGTATCTTGTGTATGAGTATAAGATCTACTCCCATACGCCTCGGTTCACATTCTGACCCCAGTGAGGGAAAACGTGTCTGCCCGCGCGGAAGATAGACTTCCAGAGGAGGAGATTTTAGGACAAATGAGGTCAGTTAGTTTGGATTAAGGCAGCCAGTTGTATTCCATCTCAGGCAGTCATTCAGCGGTCTTGTTGTTGCGGGCACGGATACTACCTCAAATGCATTGTCCCAAATTTTATATCTACTCGCCCACCACCAAGATGTCCAAGAAAGAACACGACAAGAGCTAGTAGCGACTATTGACGGTCGTGACATTCCTTACGACCAGCTTGTAGACCTACCTTACCTGGATGCAATCTGTAGAGAAACCCTCAGGTTGTGAGTAGAGTGCCGCTCACCGTTCCTTTGTTATTATCGACTGAATTTTAATACCAGGTATCCTCCGGTGACGAATATCACTAGAACGTAATGCTCACTTGATGACGACGTGACTCTTGTGTTTGACACTCTCCCTCGCTGTAGTGCCCAAGAAGATGCAGTACTTCCACTTTCGACTCCGCTTCAGGCGGTTGACGGCAAATTACTATACGAGATTCCAGTTCCGAAAGGGACAGACGTATTTATTGCCATCAGAGCATGCAACAGAAATAAGACGCTATGGGGAAGTGATGCAACGGAATGGAGCCAGAGCGTTGGCTTTTGTCCCCACCAGGCGCAGTACCAGAAGTCCATTTCCCTGGCGTGTACTCGAATTTGTAGGTTTGCCGAGCACTATTTCGTGATCTTGCCCAATTCTGAATTTTATGGGGATACCGTTCATAGGATGACTTTCGGAGGTGGCAGAAGATCTTGCATGTGAGTATCATCTCCTTGGTCTACGCTCAGGCTACCACGAGCTTTATCCTTCGTCAGAGGATTCAAATTTGCATTGCTGGAAATAAGTGCGTAATCTTACGTTGGAAGCGGAATTCACTCAGACTCGCCTTCCTCACAACGTCTAGAAGTAGTCTTGTCCATCCTCCTGACAAACTTCAAGTTCAGCCCATCAGAGAGAGACGTTGTATGGAATTTAGCGAATATCAAGTACCCTACGGTAGGGCACGACTCGAATCATCCATCTATGCCAATTCGTGTTGAGCGACTCTGAATTTCTGATGAGGATCTGTCTGGTTTAATTATGAAGGGTGGTACAGTATGCACCCAAAGACCTTCGTATGATGTTATGTACTCCGAGGCCAATGAAATATAAATGTTCGATTGTTTCTTCTCTGTCGCCCCAGGTCTATGTTCTTTAGAATTATGTGACCCGTCGGACTCGGAGGCGAGCGCCCAGGCAATTCGGAAGTTGTTTGAACTGATCCCATTGCACATACTTATGGTACGGCCCAGTCATCTCCTCAGTGGGGCAGCTTTTTGAATGCAGGATCTTCGCGGTAATCGTCCACTGATTCAACGCAACTCTTGCAACGGGTAGAAGACCCTTCAGTTCGATGTTGTCGGCGACGCGGACGAATTGCTCATGCTCTTTCAGGCGTCGGGGGTAAAAATCTGGATAGATCGCAACGATCGCCTTATCCTCCAATTTGTAGTTGATTCGTTATTGCCATCACTGTCATTAGAGGTGTTATCTGAATGGTCCATAGGCTCCATCCAAACCTCAAGTTACCTGTTGCAACCATCTCCGGACTATACATGCCAATTGTTGATGGATAAGTTGGCGCCTATGGCCACCCATGCGCAGTCACATTCTCCTTACTGGGAGGGCACGGCGCTGCGTGGCACGCCAGGTCCGACCCACCTGGATCCCTGCAATTCTTCCTCACATGTAAGTAGATATATATACAATGATAGAGAAAATGTGTTATTAGTATTAGAGACCTTTGTAAACATTTAATATTGAGAGATAATACAGACAGATAAAGAAGTGTTGATATAGAAATACTGTATCAGAGAAGTAGATAAAGATATATGTATATAAGGTTAGTCATTAAGTATATCTATTCTGATTGTGACTGTTCAAGTATCTTGCTTTGATCTCTATTAATTGAGACCTTCAGTATCAATATATCATATAAATTCAGAAGTTATCAAACCAAGGTTAAATTAGTAACTGTTATATGAATATTAAAGATTATATAACTGATTATACAAATATTAAAACTCAAGAATAATTTTGAATAAAATTAAACATTGTTATTTTAGTTCATTTTGGCTATGCTTTTTTTATTGATTATTAGGTTTATTGATTATTAGAGAAAGAAAGAAAAAAAGGTACACTAATTATAATTTTTGTAAAAGCAAATTGAGAAAAGGCTTGATTAAATTAAAAATTCTACAAACTCTTTTATAAAATCTTAAGCTGATATATATAGAAAAGATCTCATTTTATAATTACACTTTTTGTGACGCACGCTGGAACTCGTCACGATGGGTAAACGTCGAGGTAGTGTATGCTGGCGAACGCTAGGAACCAGGGGTGAGAGACTCCGCAGGATCGAAGTTTGATAAGATCAGAATACACGGTTTGGGACCGTTTGAGTCGGCGATCGAGAAAATTAATAAAAAGGGGGGGGGACGATCTTATGTCCCCGAAGACTGATTAGGTTTCTACCGCCCTCGGTGCTCGAAACTCTTGAGAGCTTCGAACGTAGTAAGGGTAAAAGTAGATACTGATTCGGGAGTGATCTCTCGTCCGTAAAGAGGAAAGATCACGTGTACTATCTTACATAACATGCGGGAAGACTACCTAATAGGGTGGTACTCGAACGGCACCGCCACACTTTTTCTANATATCAAAAGTAACNAATTTTATATGAATAAATTAGAGANACAAAATGATCTAATATCTNATATTTGAAACTAAGCAAGTAAAATNAGATAATTTANATAATGTATAAATATATATATTCATAGAATGAANTAACAAACTTGAGCTGATATAATTATATAAGTGAAGAATTCTAGTTGTAGATATTATATATTATCTTATAGAAAAAGAGAAGTAAGAAGAAGTATTCATCATATAGAAAAACTCATACCTGATTGTGAGAGTTTGAATATGATATTTTAACTGTTTCAAAAAAGCAAGGAATTAAAATACTGATTTATAATGCAGATAAAACACAGAATAGCATAATAAAATACTCTAAAAGATAATTTAGATGGAAGTAGATATAGAACACTGATAAACTCTACTACATGAATAAAGAACTATAAAAGATAAAAGTGTTGTTAACTATAAAAAAAAAAGAAAACTAAAGAGTGAGATTTACAGTAGAATAGCAAGATAGAAGATAGCTAGACTGTTTTTCTAAATTTGTTCTAGGTGTATAGAAACATAAAAAGCGAAAACTGTAGTATTAAATCAATCTATATTAACACACTCTAGAAATTAAAAATCCAAATTGAGATGGTAAGTCAGCCAGACAGAAAAGAAAAGTAACTACAAAAAAAAGTCACAGAGAATTTACAAAAATAGCATAAGAACTAGTCAGATAGAAAAGATCAATTATTCTTAATTTAACTAGCTTTTTCTAGATACTATAAGGATCTATAAAAATAAAGCTAAATTCTTTGATCTTCTTTGTATCTAGGTTATTATGTACAAGAAATTCAAGAATAAAATTTAAATTCTGATTCATGAGACTTTTATTTAGTCTGTTATCTTAAATTAAGAATTACCTAGAAATTTTTGAATAAGAAATTACAAAAAATTGATATAAGTCTTGGATATCTTTTTATTATTCTTTTTAAAGCTATCTTCTTCAGAAGCTACAGACTGCTGTGAGTTAGATACTAGATTAGATAATTTCTCAAAAATATATTGAAGAATTTTGGGTATAATATTATCATCTAAGGCTTTACTACTCTCTATATTCAAAAATCTTTTTAAGTTAGAAAATATCTTTGGAGATAAAAGTAGTTTTCTTCTGAACAAGATACTGTGTCAGTTATATAATCTTTAATATTAATTTAGCAGCTACTAATTTAACCTTGGTTTAATAACTTCTGAATTTATATGGTATATTGATAATAAAGGTCTCAATTAACAGAGATCAAAGCAAGATACTTGAACAGTCACAATTAGAATAGATATACTTAATAACTAACCTTATATATATATCTTTATCTACTCTCTAATATTTCTATATCAACACTTCTTTATCTGTCTGTATTATCTCTCAATATTAAATGTTTACAAAGATCTCTAATACTAATAATACATTTTCTCTATCATTGTATATATATCTCTAGTCCTCTTATTTTATCTCAATATATAAGATTTTTTTAATAATTTTCTCTTAAGCTTTTCTTTTTATCT
>JANAWD010000902.1:0-13076 GCA_027627245.1 Meripilus lineatus | reverse complement strand
TGGGCTCCGCCGCCCAAGGGCGGCGTGGGACCCTGGGAATGACCCTATTGCCGGACCCTGGGTATGACGGGGCTCCCGAGTGGCTGATCCTGCCGAATTCAGTCGTGCGAAATTCCGGCCAAAAATAGAGGTCATGTGAGCAATGATTCACGTGGATATTGGATTTGGCCTGGACTGTGACAGATGCGGAGAAGGAGGACCCCGCATTTTCCGGGTACAAAGGTTTAAGAATGTCCTCCAAATACGAAGATCCACCCAGACCAGTTTCTCTCTCACCTTGCTCAGACTTTCCCATCTTCCCCACCCTCCATACAATCCAACCACCTCGTCGTTAACGTCGAGCATACATTCATCATGACACCCACACCTATCTCTCCAGATTCAATCCGCGTCTTCCTCCAGTACACACTCCCACCGTCCCAACTGACCCAACCTCTTCCTCCGTATCTTTTATCAAAATCCTTGCTCCAGCGTCATCACTTTCTGAGCATCTCTCCAGAAGACCCTCTCGAATATCTCTGCTGGCCCTCGACCTCAGAGGGTCCCAGCGCTATCGATCTTCTGGAGGTAACAAGACCACTCGACGACGACACCCCGCTCGAGTGTGTAATCCAGTATTCTACTGACGACGAGTTCACCTACGCTCATGTACACCTGACTACCACCGATCAGCCAGGCGTACGGCTCGTGTTTCAATGGGATGACTTTGATGGATGGAAATATCACGACGCCAAACTCATGCCTTTCCCACCTTCTTGTCTTCCATCCCTAAACGATACTCTCAACTCCCAAGCCGATAAACTCAGACCCCTCACCGTTCCAGACTCGCCCAAATCCCATCGTTATGATGCATATGGCTTCGATGTCGAGAATGATAATAGTGACGACGATGCCTACTGGAACGCCTATGGCGGGCAAGATATGGATGACTCGTCCCCTTCCAATCACTATTCCTTTTCGAATAAGGAATCTAGCGGTGACACTGAAGACGCATACTGGGCGCGCTACTCCTCGGTCCATGGTACGCATATATTCTCTCCACATGCTCGGATCCACTATCATATGACTGATTCTTCGGATCTAGGTACTGCTGATTCTACTCGTCCTTCGCCTCTTCCATTACATCGCCGTAAACAGAATCACTTGGACCAACTGCCCACCGATCCAAACGAGCCTTTTCCTCTCTCCGTAACAGCTCGTGTTTTTTCAGATGATGGGTATCAAGACCCAATCCCCATTCCCCCAGAATCAATCATTCGGCCGATCACTCGAAACCCTTGGGACCCTGCATCACCAGAAACGCTTTCTCGCTTGCTTTCTGCTCTATCCCCGAGGGAGAGTCGTGCACCTAGCCCCGAACCTACGTCTGATCTTGAAACAGAATTGGACTCGTTGTCCCCTCCAACGGATGCAAGTTCAGGCACAGACATCTCCGAGGTCCGATCTCCAATTGCATTGGGCTTATTTGGTGATGACGTCTCGTCCGTTGACCATGGGCACCTTCACGAACCCTCGACTCTGTCGGCCCTGGATATTGATGTGGCGCCGGGAGTGGGAATGTCGATGAACAGTGTGAGGGGGGACATTGGGAAGGATGAAGACGATTTTGCACTCAAGGAGAGTTTGCGTGGATTGTATGCGCTTTGGAAGAGCGTCAGAGGGACGAAGGGAGTTTCGGTCAAGGAAAGCGATAAGGATGCCTTCCTCCGAATGGTTGAGGAAGTTGTCCAATAATCTCTCATTATTCACATGCCCATATCTCGGTCATCTCTTCTGCATCTTTGTCTGCCATAATCCTTAATTCTCCACATCTTTTCTCCAGGTTTCTTCATCATCATCATTGTTCTTTCTGCTCTTGTCTCTCGGTGCCAATCCTCTGTACCCCAGTACCCCGCATTTTTTTCTCACTCAATATACAAATTATGCGACAGAGTAGTCGTTCTAGATTTGATGTTGTCGGAAGCGGGACAGGCCCAGGAAGCAACTGGTTCCGCTCTGCCTGTAGCATACAAGCGCCCATATCACTACAATCCACCCTTTGTCCACCATTCTGCGACCACGCAAGGTCAGGTCTGTCAGGACGCGCAGTCCTCCTGACTATTCTTTCACGCAACCACATCGTTTGGATGTGGGTTAGAGCATTGCTATGATGGACGATGAGAGCGTTGTTACTGATTTGGAACATTGGTGAGTGTTGGTTACGTGTCATGCATACCCCCATTCATATCGGTGCGGTGATTAACGTATCTCGGGGTTATCAGGGACAGGCTTCTCGCCGAGCAGACGGGTGAGGGGATTCGCACACTCATTTTGGGGAACCCTTGTTGACGTTGGAGGTGCATGGATTTCCATCGATAGGACTCTTTCGGAAGACAGCCACGAAGAATGAAGAGCTCGAAACTAGGGTCGAGGAGTTGGAGAGGGAACTTGGAGTATGGAAGGCCGCCTTGAAGGCAGCTGATGAGGAGAAGAGGGTAATGAACAGAACAATTCTAAAGCTTCAACGAAACATCGGGTCTCTGAAAGTACGCCACCCGTCTTTGAGTTCTCGTATCCCCTTTCATTTTGCACGACACTAACGGTGGAATATCGGATTTGGGTATACTAGGATGACAATCCCCTCATCTTGTGTCTCATAGATGGGGATGGAAATATATTCTCGCCCGACCTCATCTGCCTCGGTCAACAAGGGGGACACCAAGCTGCCATGTTGCTGACTCAAGGCCTTACGGACCATATGGCAAGCATGGACCTTGCTGAAACTGCGTCAAGCAGGGGTCAAGTCTGGCTGACTATCTACTGCAACAAAACTGGGCTGCTGGAAACACTCATCAATAATAACGTATGCACGGCGGAACAATTCGAAGCCTTTGTCATGGGGTTCAACCAGGCTTCCCCCTTGTTTTCTTTCGTGGATGTCGGCATTGGAAAAGAGCGTGCCGACGAGAAAATCAAAGGTGAGTACTTTGTGTCTCTTTGTTTCATTATGGCCGTTTGCTGAAGTTAAGGGATGACGTAGAGTGCCTCCGAGTCTTTACTCGCTTCCCCCAAACGGTCCGAGTCTTCTTTGGAGGTAGGTTTCGTAGATGAACCATGCTTCCGTTCGCTTCATGCGTTTATAGGTGCTCATGACAATGGCTACACTTCAACACTCAACTATCTCCAAAACGAGGGTCTCTTAAACAAAATGATCATCCTTCGTGGCTACAAGGATCTCGCATTCGAGATCAAAAGCTTGGACATCCCTTGCATCGAAATCGACGGCCTTTTCATGTCCAGGAAACTTCAAACTATCAACAACAAGAAACCAAACAATAGTGGCAATGGTACCACGTCGAATATGAATGTAGTGAACCTGAATGGGTCGCATATGGTGGTCCATCCCCAGGATTTCGATAAATTCCGTCCAAAGTATGCACAGCAGTCGCAGAAAAGAGAAAGACGAAGCGAGAGCCCGATGAGCCCGACTGTTTCGCTGAATAAAGACTTGGTATGTCATATTTATGTTATTCTTTGGATGTGTTCTCATGCGTTTGGTTTGCAGCCTCTTCACAAACGTAGGGAGTCTTCTCATATGCGGATATTGTGTATGCTGACATCCCAATTACAGAGAGACCTCCGCCTTGTAATTTCTTCTATCTGTTGGATTGCAAGCACGGGGATAAATGCCGTTACGGCCACAATTACATCCTCCAGCCAGACCACATTGAAGAGTTGCGGTCAAATTCAAAGAAGTGGCCCTGTCCTTTCATAAATCGAGGTAGTTTCTCGAGTGTCTGGCGTACTTCTATTCTCACCATTATATTCGTTTTGCAGGCCACACATGCCCCTACGGGGATTCTTGTTGTATGGGACATGTATGCCCAAAGGGCCAAAAATGTTCATTCTTCAAACTCGACAAGTGCAAGTTTGCTGGTGGTAAGTCTGTCCTCCTGAGATTTTGTATATCGCGATGCTCATTAGCCTTTCTCTTTTCACACTGACATCAGACAGTATGCATCGCCCATCCTCGAAGACGCGTTTCCACCAACCTGATAGTCACAGCAGCAACTCCTCCGCTCCCAGTGGTAGTCCGGCGACAAACGTGCTACCTTTGTCCGTCTCTGCAAGTCCTACGAAATTTTCATACGAGCTACCCCAGACACCATACTACGACGCGTATAAGAGTGGAAACACAGGATCTCGGAGTTTACTTACTCGGTTGGACTTGGGTTTCGATGAGAGTGCGTGGTCAAATCAGGAGTAGAGATCGACGTGTACCTATGATCAAATCTATTAAACATATATGCGATACATTGTTTTATGACGACACATATACTACGTATGAAATTCGTTTGGTATTTGAGTAAGGTTTGGTGGAATGCTGCCAAGGAAGTGCTCGGAAACGCGGTCATGTGAACCTCACGTGATCGCTTCAAACAAAGCTGAATCGCCCCTCGCGAAAGTGTTCTAGCCCTCAACAACCCCAACCTTCCCTCTCCCTTCTCTCATAACGCCTTGAAAACACATTCATCACTATCTACACGCGTCAAAGTCAAAAAAAAGAAAATGCTGTCTTTTGATGAGGAAAGAGCAGCCAACATTGCTAGAAACAAGGCACTTCTGGCTTCAATCGGCATATCTGACATGAAGAACGAAATCTTTCAAAAGAAAGCGCCACCACCAAAGAAAAAGGCGCAACTCAAGAAACGGAAGGCCCCTTCGCCAGATCCAGATGCCAGCGACGAAGAAGAAGCCGCACCTCCACCCAAAGTTGCTCGGGCTGAAACTGAAGAGAACGAGGGTGGGTTAAGGAGAAGCAGGAGAAACGCTGGAAAGAAGGTTGATTATGGAGATGGTGGTGAAAGGATTGAAAGAGATATTACGCCCAGGATTGTTAGTGAAAAGGCTCGCAGATTGGCTGCCACTTCAGAGCCAAAGAGTGTGCTGAAGAGGACACATGACCCGTAAGTTGTGGTAGCATTATCAGAAGTACCTACTTCTCACGTCTGGGAAACATAGAAAACGATATGGTGCTATCCCTGGTGTTCCTGTTGGTACATGGTGGGAGACGAGGTGCGCATGTTCGGTATATTGTCATTACCTTGTCTGACGCCTCGAATCTAGACAAGCTTGCAGTTTGGATGCCATCCATGCGTGAGTTTGTGAACTAAGCAGTCAGGAGATATGCTCAATGCATCTTGCAGACCTTGGGTTGGTGGGATCGCCGTCGGCCCACGGGGTGCTTACTCCGTAGCGCTGTCCGGAGGATACGAAGACGACGTCGATCTTGGGGAAGGCTTGTACGTTGTGCCTTGTTGTATCCATCATTTGTCCTAATTGTAGCGAAGCACGTTCACAGGCTCAGGGGGACGTGATTTGAAAGGGACTGTCAAGAATCCCAAGAATGTTCGTATGTTCAACAAGTCTGAGCGATTGCGTTCATTGACATTTCGTTCCAGCTTCGAACAGCTCCGCAAAGCTCTGACCAGACATTTGAAGCCCCTGGTAACAAAGCGCTGAAGGTATTGTCGTCAATATTGTACTTTTGGGATTGATAACCTTTCTCATTTCTTGACGTGCTTCAGAGATCCGTTGAGACGCGTGAACCAGTGCGTGTCATTCGAGGGTTCAAGGGCACGTCCGTCTATGCCCCAGCAGAGGGATATCGATATGATGGACTGTACACTATAGAGAAGGTGAACAGAATCTGTCTCTTCGATTGGACAAACTATTCACCAAATATTGGTAGGCATGGCAGGAACGGGGTCTTAATGCCGGCGGGCATCTTGTCTGCAAGTATATGTTCAAAGTGAGATTGGAATGTTCCTAGCTATGTGCGCCAAACTGAAGCATTCCATGCAGCGAATTCCAGGACAAGCGCCATTGCCTGTTTACGTTGAAGGTAGCGAGGGAGAGCAAGAGGGGGATGAAGACGACGGCGAGAACAAATCTGAATCTGGGGAACCTGAGGAATAGAAATCTCCGTTCGACTTTTGAGGGACTTTGCGTTGATCCTGTGCTTTCATCTTGAATGGTTGAAATTTATGTTATCGTTTGTCATATAGTTTTTCTTTGTCGTGTTGTCCTGCTTGAATGTTGTGTAGAATCTATATTGTCTTGACAAAAGAATGGGATGTCGGATTACGTAATGATACAGAATGCGATGATTCTGGCGGGGCAGGCGCTGCACAGCCGGATGGCACTGATAGCCTTCACCCGCTCTATATAACCCAGCATACCCACCATCTCTCTCTCTTTCCCCTTCAGTTAACACTCTCATCTGAACCAGACTCCAGGATGTCTTTCTTCAAGCGCAAAGAAAAGAACCTGATCCCACCCGTTGCCTCTGAGCAAGCCGCACGCGACGAGCTCTTTAGCGGTCGAGGTGGTTCCTCACCTTCCTACCGATCCAACGGCCCACCAAACCCACCTGCAAATCCCTACGGCTCTAATCAAGCCCCTCAACCTCCACGATTCGAGGACAGATATGCCAGGAGGGACAAGGTTGGCGATGTCTATTCCAGAGGTCAAGGAAACGTTGAAACCGATCGCAACGAGCTGTTCTCTGGTTACAAGCCCCCTGAGCGCGGCGCTGGAGGCGGATCAGGTCGTTTCTTTGATGGTCCTCCTCCAAGGAGGCCAGAGCCTAATCCTGGAGAGGAGAATGAGGAAGATGTTGAAGGTATCAGGCAACAGTTGAGGTACACCAAACAGGAGAGTGTCAACTCTACTCGTAATGCCTTACGACTCGCTCGTGAGGCCGAAGAGACAGCGAGAAACACTTTGGGACGTCTTGGTGACCAATCCGGTATGCACCAGCTGCCTTCGCGTAATTGTCCTTCTGACCCCGTGTTGTGCTTCTTTAGAGAAACTCGCCAATACCGAACGTCACCTTGACATTGCGAAGGGACACTCTCAACGTGCAGAGGACAAAACCGATGAGCTCAAGCAGCTTAATCGTTCCATTTTCCGTCCAGTCATTACCTTCAACAAGGACGCTAAACGTGCCGCGCAAGATGCGAAGGTTCAACAACGTTATGATGAAGAACGTGACGAACGGGAGAAAGCTATGTCCGATATCCGTGAGACTCATGATCGCCTCGGGCAAGCCTCCAACTACGGTCGTCGTGGTGGAAACGACGAAGGAGGTGTAGCTGGACGATACAGGTCAGAAGCCCAATCGAGTGCAAGGAAGGAACAGCGAAAGCGCTTCCAATTCGATGCAACTGCTTCTGATGACGATATGGAAGATGAGATCGACGGGAACTTGGACGAGATCTCCGACATGACCAAGAGGTTGAAGGCATTGGGTAGTGCAATGGGAGAGGAATTGGATCGCCAAAATGACAGGATTGGCAGGATCACAGAGAAGACGGACGGTCTCGATAATAGGATCTTCCGTAACACCAAGAGGGTAAGTCCTACAACGACGACCATATGGAATTCATGTATCTCAAACATACCTTTTCACAGCTCGAGAAGATCAAGTAGAGCATTTTCGAATGAATTCAACACAACAGTCAACCCCAAGAGTGGGTTTATATCCCTCTTTCCAAATCATTTCTCCTGGATGGATGTATCATCTCCGCATTGAGTATTTATAGAGGCCTCAGCGATAACCCTACACCGGGTACACAGATATACGCAGAACAGTTAACCAAACAATATACTCAGCTCTTGGCTTTTCTCTTGCCACTTGCAATGATATCTTTACTTTTCTTACCAACAACGGTAATCCCCTTCCCAGTTTTCACAATACTCTTCAGCGCTGCTTCCTTCTGCTTCTTCACCCCGCCAATACCTTTCACCTTCGAGAACTTATCCACACCCTTCTCGAGAGTGTCTCGAGCTTTCCGCTTAGCCTTCTTCTCTTTGTTTCTCAGTGCCCGTTTTTGAGTTGGCGTGAGTTCGCTTCGTGCACGTAAATCCGAGGTAGAAGGGGCGAAGACTTCTTCCGGTGCGAGCATCGCGGAAGTCGACTTTGTTGTTGGCAAAGCAGACTCCAATGTAGTCGCCGCTACATCGGAAACAGTTGAGATCGTTGCCTTGGGCTGCGTCACACAACGAAGTCAAATGAGCTTGTGGATGGTCAAGTGAGATAAATGCTTACGGCTTTCGGAGTAAAATGAGCATTGCTCAAGGCATCTAGCTTTCCGCAGATATTGTCCCAGAGTTTCTCGATCTCTTCATGTTCTTTGCGCAGTTTGCCATCACGATCCTCACCTACCACTCCGCCAGTTCGGGCAGCAGAGTACTCGTCTGCATAAATCTCTGCGAGAGATTGTTTGGACTTGGTATCCTGAAGTTCGAAGAATCGGGAGGGTAGGAATGGCTTGTCATCCAACGGACGCTTGCGAACCACGTCATCGAAGCGGTCTTCCAAGATTCTTGCCTTTATGCGTTCCTCGAGCCCTTGAACGACGTCTTCTGTGATAACGGGAATCGACTTCATGACTCTGTCGAATTCGAGGTCTTCCTCTAGAAGGGCATTCTGGGGACGAGATCGCGAAGTTGCTTCTCCCAAGAGTGTCCAGTGTTTCTGGGCGACGTTCTCTGCCTCCAAGGAGAGGATCTCTTCTTGAAGAGTAGCCATCCTCTTCTCGTGCGTAGACATATCTATGGTAGAGCATTGTCAGTAAGCCAGTAAGGACGAATAGAATGATTTAGTACCTTGATCGGGTTCTTCGTCATCATCAGCGAAAAGGTCGTCTTTGAGACGTTCGATGGTGTCTTGAGGCTCAAGTTCTCCGTCAACCTCCACGTCGTCCATGTCGTCTTCGTCCTCTGAACTGCCTGACCCTTGGAATTCTCCTTCCGAGTCTTCCCCTTCGTCACTGTCTTCACCATCATTTTCGGATGAAGCGTCAGAACTAGCAGAAGCGTCAGCCTCAGCCATTTCGTCGTCGTAATCCTCGTCGTCATCTTCATCCTCTTCATCCTCGGTCAACATAGTAGAGAGGGGAAGGTTTTTCCCCTGAGCCCGTATTCTTTTGACTCGAACTTCTTCGTGGAACCGGACTTTTGATTTTCGGTGTTTTGGCGAATCGGCTACTTGACCCGGAGTTTTTGCTTTCTTTGACTTTTTGGCAGGGACACGAGCTGGTGGCTCAAAGAAGTCTTTGTAGAAGATCTCTGCATGCCTTGTTGAGTATCCGTTAGAGATACCGAAACGTACTTGCGCACCTTGGGTCCCATCGAGTTCCCCGTCAACTCCCTCGTCCACTGTTGCGAAGTAATCCACGTCATCTTCCATATCCTCATCACTATCCTCATCGTCTCCGGCAAGACGTCCTTTTGAGACTTTTTGCGATTCGGCCTCTTCGGTTTCAGCATTGAAAGCAGCCAGGTCAAAGAATCCATCGTCAAGTTCCGAGTTTCTTCTAGATCCCGGTCTCCACCTCGTCGGACGCTTCCCTCCTGTCGAGGGTTGGTCAAGGTCAAGGTCACCGTCCTCATCCTCGTCGTCCGACGGGTCGCGCAATTCTGCAATATCTTCGCCCAAGTCCTCCTCTTCATCATCACCATCTTCCTCATCTCCACCACCCTCCTCGTCACCCTCTTCGTCTTGGTCTTCAACTCCAGCCATGAGCAATTCCTCCAACTCCGCGAGGTCGTCGACGTCCATCTCCTCATCTGCTAGACTATTGAGAGCAGACTCTGATGCGCTCTCGTCAACCTCTCCAGTAGATTCCAAGGCGGATTCGAGAACCTCGCAGACATGCTTCGCCCTTAGTTCTAATTGTGCCCATAATTGCTCTTCGTCCATTCCTTGAACGCAGAGTTCAGGTATAGGTGTTTCCTCCAGAGTCATAATTGTAGGTGCATCTACTTGTGTACCGTTCTCTCCATTTTTACTGGCTGCTGCTTGCGAGCGCGTTTGAGGGGCAGAAGAGGGGGAGAGAGATGAAAGCAATTCATTGATGTGTGATCGAGACTTTGCCTCGCTTTTTAGGGCTAACCAGAGAGTATTCAGGGTGCCATATAGAACATAAAAATTGATAGATATCTCACCCATATCGAAGACATACTTCGCAGCTTGAAGTGCTGCAAGTCGAATGTCTTTATCGCCATGTCCAAAACTCTCGGGTTTTGTGTCTATGTACCTTGATAAACAAGACAACTGAGTGGGCAGCTCTAATTGCTCATCTGGTGAGCTTTCTCTTGATGATGTAGACATTGAGAGTGTGTAGATGAATGGAGTCAGTCAGAAAACTGAATGGGCGAGAGTTGGACGCCTAAGAAATATTTTGGTCCGTGAAAGGGAGGGTTGCTTGTTCTTGTTTGTCAATAGCCTCTGACTTCGTCCAAAAAAAGATATTAAGCGCCTGGGAACAATAGAATTCTGTCTTCATTGCAAATTTCGCAGAAACATATATTTGACATTCGAGAACAAAGAATAGCATGTGCTTTCGTATACTTTCCAATCCCCACTGAGTATACTAACTAATTCGACGTGAGTGCCCTTTCTACTATCTCTGCGATGGCAATGGTAGATTCTTCTTCATTTTTGTGACCTACAATTTGTAACCCCACTGGCATTCCATCAAATAAATCGGGTTCATCTTACAAAATACTTAATTAGTAATGAGCAGATATGTGAGGATGAGATCCTACAAAGGTTGTATATGGCTTCGTCATCCACATTCCTGAACTCATGGGGTGGAACTTTCAAATCTCTCGAAGCGTCGACCTTCGTGACTGGGATTACAAGTGAAGGGCAATCGAGGGCATTCCATGCAATGGTGTAAACGGCACCTCTGAATCAAATATGAGGCCTGTACGAACCCAACACTTTGAAAGGTAGAACCCACCTCCCTTCCCCGTGTGGGACTGCAGCATATGGGGACACAGGGCAGATTATAGCGTCAACTGGTCGAGAGGTGCTTGTTTGCGAGATTGTCGCTTCCCAGCGATCGAAGTAGGATTTCCTCAGCTCTCTACGCTCCTTATGCAGCTGCCAGAGCTGATACGTGCTGAGGGGTTCACGTGGTCTTCTGAACGGTGGGATATCTAAGGGATCCGCATCGGGCTTCATTGAATTGATCAACGGTTCCCCGCTTGTTAAAGCTGCCTGGTAATCTGCTCCACCATCAGCCAGAAAAATCGACCTCTACCGGGGAAGTCAATGAGAAGAATGCTGATATATATGACGGGGATTTACAGCATTAGCACAGAGTTCGGGATGCTTGAAAGGCACCCAGTCGACCACTGGAAATGAATTGACATCAGGGCCGATGTTTCGCAGTGATCTCAGACCGCAGTATTGGACTGACCCTGATGACCAGCCTTCTCGAGAGCAGCCTTCGTGAGCTGGAGGGCCCTTATTATGGGCGGGTGTGGCTTGTAGTTACCATCGTCCCACATGACCCCGAAACAAAGCTTTTTGCCATAATCGTGATACTTAAGCGCATAGGCGTCGTCGTCCCATGGCTTGTACATCGTGTTTGGGTCAAGTCTCCACGGTTTACCCTCGAGGATCGTCTTCACGAATAGTTTGATTCCTGACAAGGAAGAGGACAAGGGCCCAGCAATACTATGGATTGTCTCCTGACCATCGAGCGAGTTTACTGCGCCATATAACGGTACACGATGGGACGAAGGTTTGAAGCCGTATATTCCACAAAAATGTGCAGGATTGCGAATTGATCTGGAAATTCGTTGAACATGGAGTATACATGAACAGAGACACGATGGAGCTAACCCTCCAATATCCGTGCCAGCCCCGAGTACACTCCCGTGAAGAGAAATTAACGCAGCTTCGCCACCTGAGGAGCCTCCAGGCATCAACTTCCGGTTGTAAGGATTAAGGGTCCTCCCGAAGGTATTATTGAAGGTTTCCCCCCACTAAAATGTACGTTATGGGATCCTTCTTGCAGAGATCTGAGGAAGCTTACCATCAGAGTTTGAGGAACATTCGTCTTGACATACGGGATAGCTCCGGCGTTGAGCAGGATCTTGACCAATGGCGCATCTTCTTCGGCAGATTGGCCAATCCACGAAACATAACCTATCGTGGAGTTGATAGATATGGCAGACCACAAGTTGTATATTGTACAAACCCATTGTGGAGTCTATTCCTTTCACCCCAAATTGGTCCTTGAGGGAAACAGGGAGCCCATGGAGAGGCCCTATGACCCTTCCATTTTCCTTGTAGTACTGATCTAGCTCCGCCGCACGTTTTAATGCCTTGTCGATGAAGATCTCGGTCAAGCAGTTTGTCTTTCGAATCATATTCGGTGGATCAGTTCGTGAGTTTGTGATCAGAATCAGACGTACCACTTGTTGGGCGATGACAGCCCGCTTGCAGAACGCAGTGGTGACCTCAAAGGAAGACCAGAAGCCAGTCGCTAGGTTCGATAAGACCACAGAGACATCTGTCGTTCCTGTGATCTCAATTTCCCTTTGTGTAAGTAGACCACATGTCTCTGGAACGTCGAGTACGTTGGCTTGATCTTCTTGCGGAGGGGTTATGACCCACTCTTGAGGGATCGCTTCGGCTCGTTGCTGTCGCTTTTCAAAAGCACGACGTTCCCATTCCTCTTGCCTGGCCATAAGTCGCCGAAATATACCGATATTGAAGCTGTCCTGCTAATGTGGAGCAAAGGAGAGATTGCTTGCAAGAGATACGAGCAATGCCGATAACACCGTGCGTGAATCGAGAAAGTCGACTCTATTTTGAATGTAAAGAATTAGGTCATGTGGCATTTGGCTCGGGAATATATGACCATCTCAGGTCAAAAGCATCGGGTGTTGTGAGTCCATGCCGGTCAACGACAAGTACCAGAGTCTGAACAGAAAATCTGCCGACCGTAAGGGACTCATGATCTTCACATTAAGATTTAGTAGAGGCCCGATGATGAGACAGCAGTGTGATGAAAAACCTAACGAATTAACGAAGCAATTGAAGACATCAGAAACCAGGGAAGGGATTGGGAGAAATTTGCCGAGGAGGGTGCGAGAACGGCTTGCTCGATCCGAAGCGGGTCTCAGCTGGTGTCTGCTCAAAATGGCAAGCGCACTGTTGGTCAATTACACCACCTCCGCCCGCATTGGGAGCCTGAAGCCGGTCTGCTTGCCTCCACGGATGACACCCG
>JANAWD010000901.1:0-13107 GCA_027627245.1 Meripilus lineatus | reverse complement strand
AGGTGTGGGGTCGCATGGGCTAAGGTTGCCGACTTTGAGTGGGGCAGCGTCTCTTCCACAAGGGTCTCCTCCGCATTCGGCTGGTCGTTCGATACGGTAGACGGAGATTTGGGGGGAATGAGATGAAGACGAGGTGACCGGGGAAGCGGGGGGTGTAGGCGACTTTGAGGAGAGGGTGGAGACAGTGGGCAAGGTGGGTGCTGGTGCCAGTGGATCGGAGGGCGTCAGAAGCGGAGAGGCTGGTTCCGATGACAATGGAGGTGAAGGAGGCGAGAGTGGTGATATTATCAGAAACTGCACCAATTGGGCTTTGTGCGGATGGCGGGCTAGGGTACTGAGGAATGCGTCAGCGTCGCGGGTAGTGCAAAGTGTGACACAGCGAAAGAGATGGTGCTGGGATCTGTGCACCCAATCACGGCACACCAGCAAACATGCATACAGCGTTGGGGTAGCTTGCAGAGCTTTGACATAGTCGTCCCACATCGGATTGTGAGCTGGGAGGGCGAGATTGTCAAGAATACGCTCGCAAACTTCGATCGGAAGTTTACACGACTGCATTCCAGGCGAGGGGATGGTAGTCGAACAGGAAACGGGGCTGTCACAGCCAATAAGGGTCCTACAGTACTACCGACGCCCCGAAGCCCAAGAACCCAGTGTCAGGCGCTATATACATATAGCAAATTGAACCATGACAAGTTAACAAGAAAAATCGCCAAATGGTGGTCATGCATCCCTGGTTTCGGGATGTTTTCTGTACGGAGTGGAATACTGGGCTGCAACTAGGAATGCCAAAAAAGTGAAGATCGGCGGAGATGGACTCTGCAATGAATCGGGTTTCAACTACCCGGGGAGATTCGGGGGCGAGGAACATTTTTCTGTTGGATTCACAGTCTTACCCCCGCATCATGAGCTTTGTTGTCTTCATTTCCTCGAGGAACCTCTTCTATGCAATTGCCTGCCTGAAAGACAAGTATTCAGTACGAAACTCAGTCATGAACTCAATGTGAACCAACAGCTAGTTCAGAAGGGGGCGATCCCCTCTGGGTGTTGGCAGGACTCGGGCGAACTGCTTTATTCGGTAGTGAAAGAGGTCGCCGAGTGAGGGAATATGACACGGGTCAACGAGAGAAGGCTGTCAGTGAACCGTGCAGCCAGCGAGATGCGCGTACATACCTTAAGTGCGGTTGTTGCAATGGCGGTGGACAAGTCAATTCCCGGCATGTACTAGGGTCTTGCTATGAGAGAGCATCAGGGACCTGATCATTGTGTGCACTGGCGGCACCTGATAATGGCCGCTACACTTGCAGGGCGTCACCAAGGTTTCACACTGTCGCTGATGACTATGCGTCAAAGAATGACAATCAAGAAACGTGGTCCCGCATGGGCACAATCAACGCTATCTTCGATTCATGATTGCCATAAATGTACCCTTTGGGACCTTTCTCTTCACCTTAGGAGAAGATGATGGTGTTAGGACGAAGCTTGAAGCAAAGAGCTGCGGAGTTCATGGGAAAGGGCAGGAACGTCCGCTGATGAGTCCCTTGAGAATATTCTTGTATGGCGAATCCGTAACTGGACTGTATAAGAGCGAGGGACGCCCAACTTGGGAATGTCGGAGCACTCCAAAACATCGTCGGACCCGGAGGATGGTCACCGCGCTGGGATCCTGTGAGAGGAGGATGAGATTATATCGTAATTAGGTGGCTGCGCCACAGAATCCAAGAGACCCACGGACTCTCCGAATGATGGTTTGGAACACCGTGACTATTGAGTTTCAATTGCGAATTTGATTCGTGCTTGGGATCGACGAAGGGGACTTGGAGGTAAAGTGGCCCCAGAATGTCAACGAAACCCCGGAGAACCTGGACAGAAATCTCTCCAGTGAGTGAGGACTGTGATCCTGGGATTCACGACGATGGCTCGTTGCAGAGAGGGTATAATCGGTTCAATGTTGAAAAATGGTGTGAGTCGTGAAGGGCGAGAGCCTGGCCGTATGGAGTTTGAAGGTCCAAGAGTCCCAGGTATTCCAGTATAACAACTGAGTAATTTTGGAATAGCAAGAAGAAAGCGCATACTCGTATATATGGTGGTATATGGTGGTATTCGACGTGATGGACTGACCGAAGTGATGATACCGGCTCTGGATTGACAGGGAGAGACGCCAAAACGTGTTCTTGCACCACTTCAGAGTGCAACACGGCTCGTTGATATCCATTGTCAAACCTCGAGGGCACAGACTCGGGCCAGTTCCTGTCCAGGTCCGCTCGGTTGGCGCCGTTTGCTGCGGCTCTTAAGTCGAGGGCAGTAGTACAGACACAGCGGCATGATTGAAGGGAGTTAATCCTAAGGGGTGGTTCTGGTTCGTTTGATAGGGTAAAGTTTGGACTTGAATGTGACCTAATGTGACACCATCGTGTTTGCGAAGCGTCGCCCGATGACAATGACACGAAAGAGGTGGGTGAAGGTACGCATGAGATGAGGTCGACGGGAACAGAACCACCAGGCTTTTCAGCTAGTGCTGACCAAAACATGAAGAAGAAGTAGGCGGGATGAGAGGGCACAGAAGAAAAGGCACTCAGTATAAGACTCTATCTCGAACGGAAGGTGGACCCACAGCGCTTTTCGCTTGGAAGAGGAAATTCTCCCCTGGTCGTTGGCAGGACCCAAGCGACCCGGTTTCTTCGAGGGTGTTGCATGTCGCAGAGTGAATGACTATGATACGAGTCAACGAGAGAAGACCATCAGCGATCCGTACACCCGGCGAGATTCATCATGCTTGTAAATACCTCAATTGCGGTCATTTCGGTCTCGGTGGACAAGTCGATTTCCGAAATTTACTGGGGCCTTGCGGTGAGACAGTGAGAAGCGAAGAACAGTAAGGACCTGATATAATGGCCGCAAGACATGGAAGGCGTCACCAGGGTTTCGCGGTTTTGCGATGACCATGACTAGAAAATGTGGTTCCGCGTGGTGTCAACGCTATCTTCGATTGATTGCCACATATACCCTTTGCGATCCACCCTCATTCTTTCAATCACCTTACGAGGAAATGATGATATCAAGACGAGGCTTAAAGCAAAGAGGAGTTGCAGAGTTCATGCATCATGGGGAAGTGGAGGGGTGTCCGAGGATGAGTCCCTCTAGAATAATCTTGTATGGTGAATCGGTAACCGAGCTATATAAGATCGACAATGAGTAAATACTCGACTCGGCTGGTGCACCAGGAGGGGTATGTCGGAGCACTCCAAAACGTTCAAGTTGTTGTCTTCGGACCCGGAGGATCCTCAGGCTCATCGCAATGGTACGGTGACCGTGCAAGAAATATCAAAGATAAGATTAGATCGTAATCAGGTGGCTGCGCACAGAACCCACTGCCGACTCGCCGCCTTCTCAGGCTGGAAGTGAATCTGACATCCACGAATCAGCAGTAGTAGGCTGCTAGAGTCCTCTGCTTCTTATAACACCACACTACCATGTCCTCCCCTGAAGTGTTTACGCTCGACCAAACAGCCATCACGGCCCATTCGTTCAATGCCAATCGCACAGGTACTGTATGAATCGGTAACCTCCAAAGGATCGCATGATCATAATCGAAGAAAACTAGAGCTTGCTGTGAGCTTGAATTCCAAAGCCGCACAAATCTTGACACGCCAGGGTAACGAGTGGAAGGCTACGGAAACTCTCTTTGAGGTACGCTCGGAATAACATAACACTGCGCGTGTACTTACAAAGGCGGAACAATAGCACGATAAACTCATCACCGGTATCGACTGGGCCCCGAACTCCAACCGCATCGTTACTTCTTCCCAAGACAGAAACGCATATGTCTGGCAGCAAACCCCCAATCCCATGACAGGCCAGTTGATTTGAGCACCAACGCTCGTTCCCTTGCGAATCAACAGGTCTGCCACGTTTGTTCGATGGAGTCCCAATGAGGACAAATTTGCTGTTGCGACAGGCCCACGGTGAGTATCGAGGCCGCCGTTGGAACAAGGTTTTCTCCTCTGATGATCGATTCTGTAGCCCTATTGCCATCTGCTCGTTTGACCCTGAAGGGGATTGGTGGACCATGCCTGAAAGAATGCGTGGAATCTGGTCCACGATGGGAAGATCTCGAGTTGGGAAAGAAAAGAGCGAGATTGGAACAAATCAAGCGAGAACAAGACAAGCAGCGTGAAGACGACGAGGAAGTCGAATGCAGTAAGTGGACTCGATACTCTCCTGTCTTTACATCATACTTAATACCCCATCTTCATTGAGTCGCGTTCGCCGAGATTGATTGGTACGACTACTTACCCAGTGTACAGGCCATCGAATTCTCAGCTGCGGACACTCAATCTGACCTATCTATGAGCGCCAAGAAGACATGTGATGCTGACGATGGTATCGTGGCTGGAAAGAAGGGAGAGAAGATGACGACGTGTATGATTTATTGGCGGAAGGACTCCCAGAACATATGCGTGTCGGGCGTTTGATCCAAGGTGGAAGTCGCAACGAGACATTCTCAGCTAGGAAAGTTCAAGCATCTGAACTGCAGCGCGGCGTGAACACCGAACGTCGCTTCGTCGCTCAAGAATCTCGCGAGGATTCATGTCGATATGTTCGGTGCAGTAGAAGACGAAAAGAAACGAAAGAAAGAGGAAGAGGAAGAGAGAATCCTGAGGAGAGAGAGGGAGAAGGTCATCTGGGATGGTCGTACCGCGTCGAAAGCAAGCACCCTCGTCAAATTCTCGACCAATGTCAACTTCGACGGACAGATTGCTGCTATCCACAGATCGGAGGGTCTCGGACCGTACGTACTCTCCTATGATCTCTACTCAATTAATCGTTCATGTTCATACTACTCCTGATATGCAGACATGAAGTCACTGACATTGGTCCTGGAATTGGCCCAGCAGCAATCCCCGCCCCACTCACGTCCCTCCCGCCACCACCAGCTTCACTCCCCGCACCACCCCTCCAAACATCAGGCACCGCTCCGATGGCAGTTACGCCGCCGCGACAGTCTCATCTGGTCCTCAACCCGCCTCCCTCTACCCATCCCAAGCTGCACCCGTCATGCTTCCACCTCTACACTACCAAGGTCTCGATGCTCCTCAACCATTTGGGTACCAATCTCCGCCTGCGGCTGCACCTATGATGCATCCCGCTCGTGTGGCAGCGCTGAGTGGTGGTGTCGGTGTCGATGTCCCGCCTCTATGGGCGTTGGTGTGGGGATGGGACCTGGACCTAGTGCAGGACCAGGACCACAGCTTGGTATGGTGAGGAGTGCAGATGAGATGGATGGTGGGGAAGATGGCCATCCGCCTGCGAAGAGGCAGAAGGTTGCAAAGTTGCCGGGGGGACAGTATTATCCCGAACAGGATTGGATCAACTTGCATCCTGTGAGTATTCTTAACGCTGACTCGATTATATGCGTCCCTGATTACTGATTGGTATTTGTGTGTGTCGATTTTCAGCATTCTATATCGTTACAAGTCAGACTACCCAACGATCCTTCGAAACCAGAGTACAAGCTCGATGGTTCCGGATCTCCTGTTCAATCTGTTGATCTCAACACTCCGAGATCGTATATTGCAGCACTCGGGAAGTGCGGTGCCCGTGTCAAGCCTGAGGATCAGGTTAGCAGACCATAATAAGATGCTCATGAATGCTAATACGTTGGCGAGTCATAATCCGGAGGATGAGGATCTGTTGGTGTCGAGTGTCAGGGAGGCTAAGAGGTGGCAGTCTCATCCTATATGCATTACTCGTGTTTTGCATGCTACATGGTGGGCTTGTGTTATAGTCGTGATCGTGCATTTGTATGGGTACATTTTGGCGATTCATATCTCATTTGATCATATATTCATCGTTCATGTTACCGGTTCGGTGACCCCACCCAGTTGCTGCTGCTATCAGTTCTATTACCGGCCTGGGTAGAATGATCGAATTGTGCATCATTCAGTCGTTTCGAACAATGTACAGTACAGGGTGAATACAACGATCAACACAGTTCACAGAAGTCTCGACCTGGGGTCCAAAAAGGGAGAATAAGGTGGTGTACAACGATCCAAGAAGTCGTGGCAGATCCGCAGAATCCTAGGACAGATAATTAAACATATAGGACATATCAGGTCAGATACACTGCATATTGGATGACGAGGATAACCGCGAGCTGAACGTAAAGAGATCGCATATCTATGATAGTAGGAGATGCATTCTGATCTGGAGAAAAGCCTCCAAGTCTGCAGAATAGCCGTGCTAGATGCTAGTTGCCTTTTGAAACCTTGAGTTGCTGTGGGAGGCTGCGTGTCTGACCATACTGGATAACTCGATGGATGACCCTCATTCTCTGAACCGTGGTTGTAGCGACAAAAGGCGGAGGAGGGAACAGCTGTATTCCGAAATCAGTTGAACACCCGGGCCAAACGAGAATAGTGAGGTGTGTCCTGTACTGACCTTCACGTCGAGAGGAATCTCATATTTGAAAGTAGGGGTTCCTAAGCTGAGTCGTGCTGAACTCGCGCTCATCGTCTTTGCAAATATGAAATGCTGCACCACGTCTGAGCAAGAAGGAATTGCCATTCTACTCATGAATGCTCACCTCTCCATTCATCAATGGTGTCAATGTATTTCTCTACCCACAAAATCCCCCGCTGATAAGACTGTGGCAATATCTTTTGAAACGTGGCTCGAAGAGTTTCATGATCAATGTTCCCCTTATGAGAACGAGAAAGACTCATCACGAAGTATGCGAGTCGATTGAACTTGGGTTGACTGAGAGCATTGTCGATGTCTGTCCAACTTGATAGCGACGTTGCAAGGGATTCAAGTTCCAGATCTTCAAAATCGCCAATGATGAGATAGACAAGTGAAGGGGATAAGATCTGGGAAATGCGAGAAGAAAAGAGAGCAAGGTTTTGAGATAAATGCAATGATGGAGTAACGATGCGTATGTACTCTAACTTCAAGTGACCAGATAATGAAAGGGATTCTACATGGAAAGATCTATCGGTATGAGACGCAGTAGAAGTTGGACATGACTCACCAGACACATTTGCATCGGCTGACAGCAGATCCAAGAATTCGAGAGAATGAATGCATCGCTGTAGAATACGATGCACCTTGTTCAGATCAGACCTGTGGAAAGGATCAATCCGAAGAAGGCGTAGTCTTGAGAGATCCTGAAGCGATCCCAGCCAGTCGAGCACGTCTGTATTCGAGTGTTCGTCGTTGGCACCACAATAGATCCCCTCGAGTCGGAGTGAGCGACTGGGAAAAAAGCGTACTGGCCGATCCCATTTCGTGGCAAGGAAATTGATGGATCTGAGTTGTGGAAAACGATTGATGACTTGGGTGATCTCGCTGAATGATTGATTTTCCAAGTTTGAGAGAAAGAGCATCCGTATAGTTTTGAAACAAGAGACAAGGCGTATGAATCGGGGATGTAAAGTAGGAAGTTTATCTAGGTAGAGAATTGACAGGTTGATGAGAAGGGGAGGAAGTCGAGTGAGGACCTTGTATATCCAATTGTAATAGCACGGAGGAATAGACGTTTTCCCCTCTATCTTGTCCTGTGTCTGGTCTCTCGAGGAGACATCGAACTCCGATGGCTTGGTTGTGGGCACATGGGCTAGGTTGTCTGACTCTGATTGGGGTGGGGTCTCCTCCACATGCTGGTCATTCGATACGGAGATGGGATTTTGTGATGAATGAGATGAAGATGGGGCGACTGGGGAAGCGGAGAGTGCAGGTGACTCTGAGGAAAGGGTGGACGAAGTAGATGCTGGTGAATCGGGGAGATCTGATGGAGAGGCTGATTCCGGTGATGATGGAGGCGGAGGGGGACGCGGCGATATTCTGAGGAAGTGCACCAATTGGGCTCTGTACGGATGTCGGATTAGGGAGCTGAGGAATGCGTCAGCTTCGCGGGTATCGCAAAGTGTGACACAACGAAAGAGATAGAGCTGTGATCTTGGCACCCAATCGCGGCACACCAACAAACACGCATACAGCGTCGGGATCGATTCCAAAGCCTCGCCATAGTCGACCAATGTCGGATTGTGAGCTTGGAGGGCGAGATTGTCGATGACACGCTCGCATACCTCGATTGGAAGTTTACAAGACTGCATTCTGGGCGAGGGGATGCTTGTCAAACAGAAGATGCGCGAGTGTTCAAACGTTCAGACAATAACGACCCTGGAGCGCGAGAACCCAATAAGGCGCTGTATGCATACTAGTATAGCAAATTGAATCATGACAAGTTAATGAGGAAAAACGGCAGCATGTGTGTCCCTTAACATGTACAACCACTCTGAATAGGTATCAAACGTCAGATCATGAAGAACATGTACAGATATCTACAAGTTGAGAACCTTGGTAGTTCTGAGACACACAAGATGTACAAGGAATCGCAAACCGTCACTCCACAATCCATGAGCGAAGCCACAAAGAAAAATCGCCGACCATGGAGAATTTAGTACCGATGAATTCGGCTGTCCATCGAGAGGCTCCCAGAGGGGTAGCTACGTGTCCCGGGCTACACCGCTGCCGAGGACGAACTTGGAACATGACTAGCAGAGATTACACAACACAAAGCGACTTCACCGCAGATGATGGCATTCCACATGACCAAAGGCGAGACATCCATGATAGTTCTGAATGCCGTGAGTAGGTTTTAAGCGCGAGTTTGATTTGTGCTTGGGATCGATGAAGGGACCTTGAACGAAAGGTGGTCTCAGAGTGTGGAAATAATCCCAGAGAACCTGGACGAGGAAGTCCTCCATTGAGTGAGGACTGGGGTCCTGGGATTCAAGACGATGGCTTGTTGACTTCTGAATGGGAAAACGCGGCAATGAAGGTATGGGTTGTGAAGGGCGAAAACCTGATCGTATGCAGTTTGAAGGTCCACGAGTCCCGGTATTTGGTGTTCCGTGACAATAGACCAGTATCGGAACGACGGCAAAGAAAATCCTTCCTCATAGATATAGTAGCATACGGCGGTATTCGACCAGATGGACATACTGATATGACCGTGTTGAACGATATGGGATCTGGACATGAAAATATGCCAGAATGTGCTCTTGCACCGTTTCAGAGTGCCACATGGCTCCTTGATGTGATACACGGTAACGGATATCCATTGTCAGGCGTTTAGAACACAGATGCAGACCAGTTCCGGTCCAGATTAACTGGGTGCCCTGTTGATGACTTGGTTGAAGGCAAGCGAGAGGGCAGGTAGATGGGAACAGGAACGCCAGGCTCTTCAGCTAGTGCTGGCCACAACCTGAAGAAGAATATAGTGCGATGAGTACATCGGAAAGAGAGGCATTGGGATTCGGGATTCATACATCGTCGTGTCTGAGTCGGTGCAGCCACACCGCCCATTGTAGACATACACCCCGGATTTCGGAATGTTTCTGTGCGCACTGGGAAACTTCCGGTGGATCGTGACTAGGAATGCCCAAGCGATGGGACTCGGTGGGGGTGGACTCGTGCGACGAATTGGGTTCGGAGTACCTGGGAGATGAGGGAGCGAGGGAAATTTTTCCGTTGGATTCACAACCTCATCCCCCGCGTCGTGAGGTTCATTGTCTTCAGTTCCTCGGGGAAGAATAGAATATTCTCCTGGATTTTCTTTATGAAACTCAAGTATTCAGGACAAACTCTATTCCAAGCCAACGATGAACCCACAGGGCCACAGCGTTTTTCGCTTGAAAAGTTGGAAGAGGACAATCTCCTCTGGCTACTGGCCGGACTTGAACGACCCGATTTCTCCGAGAGCGAGAAAGATCACCGAGTGGGTGACTATGACAAGGCCACCTAGAAAAGACTGTTAGCGAAATGTACAGCTGGCAAGAGACTTGTATACTACACTTCAGTTGCGGTCGTTCCAATGTCAGTGGACGTGTCAATTCCCGAGGTTCACCGGGGATTTGCAGCGAGAGCGGAAGAGCGGAAGGAGTCTTCACTTGTGGACAATGAAACACTTTCCATGGAGGACTCGGAGGAGGATTGTATGAACAACCGTGAAATGAGGCCGCCCCGCGATACTCGACCCGAAACTGTTATCGAACAATATTCTGTCAGATTAGATTAGATCGGCGCCGTAGAATCCAACTCACCTTCCCGACCATGACCGTGACTCCGTGAACGTTGAACGCTGAATATGACATCCACATATTGGCAGCAGCAGACTGCTACTCGAGTCCGCTGCTCCTTGTAATACTATGCTACCATGCCCTCCCCTGCCAGTGAAGTGTTCACACTTGGCCAAACGTCCGACACGGTCCATACATCCACCGTCGATCGCAACAGGTACGAACTCAGTTCAGTGACCTCCACTGGCAAGGATTTGAACCCTAATCGAAACAAAATAGAGCTTACTATGAGCTTGGAACTCGAAGAAGTGCAAATATTGACACGCCAACACGACGGTATGGGGTGATTCATGTGACTCTGCGGGGTGATGAGTTAGTTTGCCAGGGTAAACTTTGAACTTGGATGTAAAAGCATCTTGTCGGTGAAGCCCCGTTGTCGCTAGATGACAACAACATGCAAAGGGGGGCTAAAGCCGAGCTCTAGGGGCACGTGGACGGGAACAGAACCACCAAGCTCTGCAGTTGGTGCTGACCACATGAACATGGCGCAATGAGAGGGCATAAAGGAGAGAGGCGTTAGGATGTACATACACATGTCTAAGTCAGTGCAGCTATGCCGCCAATTGTGGCCATACACCCCTCGCTTTTGAGTGCTTTCTGTGGGGACTGAGATACGGGAGTGCGACTAGGAATGTCTAAGTAGTGGAAATCGGTGAAGATGGGCTCGTGCTAGGAATCGGGTTTGAACTAACTGTGAGATTCTAGGGCGAGGGAGATTTCCCGTTGGATCGACAGCGTCATCCCCCGTATCCTGAGCTTCGTTGTCGTCGTTTCCCCGAGGGACCTCGCCTATTTGATTGTCTGCCGAAAAGTCAAGCATTCAAATGATTCAATACAACAGTCTACTTTGAGTGAAAGCTGAACCCACAGCACGTTTTCGCTTGGAAGAGGACGATCTTCTCTGGCTGTTGGCAGGACTCAAACGACCTGGCTTCTTCAAGGGCCAGGTCACCGAGTGAGCGACTACGACACGGGTCAACGAGATAAGGCCGTTAACGATCCATGCATGAATGCTTGCACATACCTCGCGGCCATTTAAATGTCGGCAGACAAGTCGATTCCAAAAATTTGATGGGATCTTGCGATGAAAGAGGAAGAGCGGGAAGAACCTGATATTATGACCGCAACACATGCCAGATGTCATCAGGGTTTCGCGCTTTCACTCATGACCATGGGTCGAAATAAAGCTCAAAAAACGTGGGTTCGCATGGATTCAATGCTATCTTCGATTCATTGCCACACATGCACCCTTTAGAAAACATTCTTCCAACCACCTTACGAGAAGACCACGATATCAAGACGAGGCTTGAAGTAGAGAGCAGCTGTAGAGTTCATGGGAAAGTGAAGGAACGCCCGCTGATGAGTCCCTGGAGAATATGCTTGTATGGCGAATCGAAAACCGAGCGGGATAAGACTGACAAAGATCTTGTTTTGCAACGGATATGCAAGGGCATGTGGGAGGGTCGAGCACTCTCTGACCAAGTCATGGTAGTGTCAACGTTGTGGTCTTTCGGTCGGGAGCATCGTCATCATCGCGCTGGCATTCTGGAAGATAAGATTGGATTGTAATCAGGTGGCTGTGTCAGGCGCCCAACAGGTTTGCCACCACGACAGTACCACGACTGGTCACGGTGAAGCATTCAATATTCAAGTTGAAGTCCACAAGCTCAAAGCCCCGCGCGGTGAGTAACAAGGCCGCCATTGAAGTATAGTTCGTGCTCTGATCATTGAATCTGTAGCGCTATTGCTTTCTGCCGCTGACCGTGAAGGGGACTGGTGGGTCTCCCCGACTCCTCAAGACTCGGAAACATATACGCCATCACCATGCCGAAAGAATGCGTAGATTCTGGTCCACGATGGAAAAACCTCGAGCTGGGAAAGAAAAGGGCGAGATGAGAGCAAATCAAGCAAGAAGAGGACAAGAAGCGTGAAGGCGACAGAGAAGCCAAATGCAGTAAGCATACCCGATACTCTCTCCCGTCTGTGCGGTGTGCATCACGCTTAATATCCTATCTTTATTCAGCCGGATTCGCCGAAATTCATTGGCACGACTACCCATTGTACAGAACATTCGATTCTCAGCCGTTGCACGCTCAATCTGAACGTCCCCTACATATGAGTGTCTCAGAAGACATGACTTCCGTCCAAAGAGAATGACAGGGATGATTTTGGAAATGACCGTTGAAGACGTTGAAGCCCATAGATCGAGACAAGTGGCAACAGAAGCTGATGCCACTGCTACCGTTGGGAGGAAGCCAGGCTCGTTTGTTGGATACCGCTGGGCCAATGAAGATCAGGACAGATTATGTTCCGAAGTGTGAGTTGTCTCTTGTAATGGTTATCTATAGAACGGTTACCAATGCTGACGATGGTAAAGTGTCTGCGAACAAGTTAGAGAAGTTGATGACATGTATGATTTGTTGGCAGCAAATCCCAGTGGACGAACTGCAAGAACAAGTGCATATCGAGTTGCTCGAGACAAGATGGAAGTCGTAGCGAGACGCTCTCGAGGCTAGGAAAGCTCAAGCGTCTGAGTTGCAGCGCGGCGTGAACGTCGTTTCGTCGCTCAAGAATCTCGCGAGGACTCATGTCGTATCTTCGGCGCAGAAGAAGAAGAGAAGCGGAAGAAAAAGGAAGAGGATGAGGAGGAGAGACTTCGGAGAAGAGAAAGGGAGAAGGTCGTCTGGGACGGTCATACGGTGTCAAAAGCAAACACGCTCGACAAGTTCTCAACCAATGTCAACTTCGACGAACAGATTGCTGTTATCTACAGATCGAAGGGTCTCGGACAGTACGTGCCATTCTACACTATCCACATCTATCATTCATCTAATTACTCCTTATATACAGACAAGAAGCCAACGCAATTGGTCCTGGAATTGGCCCAGTAGCAATCCCCGCCCCGCTCACGTCCCTCCCGCCACCACCAGCTTCACTCCCCGCCCCACCCCTCCAAACATCAGAC
>JANAWD010000900.1:0-13131 GCA_027627245.1 Meripilus lineatus | reverse complement strand
TTACGATCTAGCTAGAATAATACTTGTTTCTACATTAATGTGTCTCATAATGTATCAAATCTAGCTAGAATGCATCCTAGATTCAATAAGAATGTATAGCTTGATGTATCAGAATTCTCTCATCAGCCTGTCTATCCTGAGAAATAATGTATATCAATATCCAGGCATGATACATTATTGTCCACTTACGGCACTACACATATAATGTGAAATGATGTTTCACTGATTGAACACATTTATATAGTATATAATGTATCAAATCTCATACATGGGCTGATAGATTTTTGAGTTATTCAAGTTCACTTTGTTGTATCAATAAGCGCGATGAACAGCGATGAAGAAACGGGTGGCATACTTGAGGATGGAGGATATGGAGTGGCTCGGGGAGATACAAGAGGGGGAGGAGGTGGAACAGAGGTCTGGCGAGTACCTGACAAAGAAATGGGGGTAACAACGAGAGGAACAGCTACTGCTGTGATTTGGGGAGTATGAGGCGGCGGTGGTGGTGTGACAAGGCCTTGGGTAGTCTGAGAGAGAGAGACGGGGGGTGAGAGCCGGGTAGGAGTGGCTTGGGAAGGGACGACGGGTTCAGAAAGAGGATGAGAGTCACTCTGGGAAGAGCCCTGAAGGGAATGAGGATCTGGAGTAGTTTCGGTGTGTACAGAAGAACCTCGTAATGAGGCAAGGTGCCGTGTTTGTACTTTGGGCGATTCAGAGGTGATGTAGTATGGTGAGGGAGTCCGACTGGCTGGGTTTTCCTTGTGCNCCTTCAAAGTGTTGAGCAGCGAGATACGATGAGTCTGAAGAGATGGCGCTTTGAAATTTTGTTCCTTTGGGAAGAGATAGCTGTNGACAGCAGTCTCTTCGTCCGAATCACTTAGACTTACAGCGGGGGGNGGTTGCCGCATCTGGAAGATTTCAGTATACTGCTATTCTCGACGAAACAACAGAGGCAAACCTGACTGAATCTGTTCGGATCCCCTTGTTGCGTGCCGGANCCTCCAGATAAATAAATCGAGGCAGGTTGCCNTATCTGGAAGANNTCAGCATACNGACACTCTCGACAAAATGACAAACGCAGACCTGACCGGACCCCTGTTGATCTCCTGGTTGGGTACCAGACCCTCNATATGAAGATCGCCCTTGGATGGGGCTTCTCTCAGTGGATGCCGTGCGAGGAATGTCAGACATGGTATCAATGTTCTAATGGTTGATCAGTGCGTCTTCGTTGCCTCTGTGTATAAACCGTTTGCTTACCTTTGTCGTTATGATTTCGGTGAACACGAGAGGGGTATGTTCTATCTGTTACCCTGTCAGTGCGTTTTCATTGATTCTATATAAATGCACATGTACCAATTGCTCGTTCCATCATCAACCTCCTTCTATTGTCTTCGTTTTCTTGTCTAGNCACGAGAGGCCGTTGAGCTTCCGAAAACATTTCGGACATGGAGCGGGGGCATTGATCCTTCATTTGTTGTTCACGACTTGTCTTTTCAGGGCGAAGACATGTCTTTTCAGGGCGGAGCCGTTGTACACAAAAAAAAACTTATTGTCTACGCTACTGCTACTACTGGGCTACGTGTCTATCGTACGGTATTTACAGGTCATTTCCACGGGAGTGGCCAGCGGAAAACCATACTTAGCCGAAAATTCCCAAGTTGGAAACGTCTTATACTCTACTGGCCCTAAAGTTCCCACGAAAATTGATCAGCCACTGCAGGTTGTAATCGGCGGCGCTGCCAGCGGTGTTCTCTCTCTGCTTCTCCTTCATCGTAGTATCGTAGTCTTCTTGTAGAATACACTGTAGTATAGTACTTGTAGCGTGCAGATCATGTAGCCCGCCAAACAGTAGCACAAAAACAAACATTATTGTCGGTGTAAACGACGGTTGGGATCGCCCCAGAATTCACGAACATGGGCACATTATCGCCCTCCATTCCACAGCNAAGACAACATTCCCGATGAGTGTTCCGCTGAGTGGCGTGGACGATGGCGCAAGAAACTCGTCCCAATTAGGCAACCAAGGTGGTCGCAGTCTTCTTACTCACTATCGCCCTCCATTCTGGTGTGATTCGTCCAACAAAAAAGAAACCAACATTGCTCTCGACATCCAAGCTTTCGTACGCTCGAGGCAGCTACTGGACCGCCTCCCCCGCCCCCCAATGAAACTGCACAAAAATGAATCCCGAAAAGGCCATCAAAATCGATCGGAGGTATGTCGAATATTTCTGTTGCCGTNGACTGAGTTGCTCACTTTTATTGTCTCTCTGTACAGATGGTCTCACAGCTAAGTTTGGTCGGAATCCTCTCGGTGGTTGGAAGATGTCTAGGTGGTTGGAAGATATAAGGTCGGACAGAACGCCTCNTTCCGTCCACTATCAAGCTCTCACTCTCTCATCCAATCACTCAGCTCTCACTCACTCGTCCAATCACAATGAGTCCCTCATTCAAGCTCCAGAAGACGCTTTACAAGCACTCTTCACCAATAAACACCATGGCATTCAGCCCAAACGGCACGATGTTGCTCAGCGGCAGTATGTCTANTTCATTTCCTCCCGCTTTCATGAACTGATTCCTCCTTAGGCGACNATTCAACCCTCGTTTTGTNGAANATCGCCACNTCGGAAACTGTGCTAGTCGCAGATTCGCCATTCAATGGTTCCATCACTTCGGTCTGCTGGATTACCACAGACGTCGGCGTCGAAAACAGCGACTTTTTGGTCGCCTACGTCGACGGCAGTCTCATTTATTACCGCAAGACCAANGCCCCTGAGAATCCGACAGTAAGTATGAGGACTCCGACGGAGATAATCTGAGTCTTGGCTGACAATTTGCAGTGTTTCATGATCAAGACCGTGAAGGCCCACGAGTGCGCAATATTGGACATGTCGTTTGACCCGAACCACTGTCGGGTTGCTACGGTCGCCCATAACAGTGTCAAACTATGGAGATTCGAACATAACGGTGACTCCTGTTTTGCAAAAAATCACAATCGTATCTTGCTAAACGTGCCCATGAAGCAATGGTACCTGAACCCATGACNGCGGTTCTAATCGACGAAATGCCTCGAACGGTTTCGTTTATGGATAACGGTGCAAGTTTGATGATATCATACTTGCAAAGCCACAAAATGTGAGTCTTCGAGCCGTCCGTAAACCATTCTCCGCTGATATCCCTTGCAGCCAATGCTGGTCAATTGAACCTTCCCAATTAAGATGGGAAAAGCGCGCATTAACCAGAATGTGAGTGTTGTTGATCTATAATGTATTCTGTTTCACTAATCGCAAGTTCATAACAGAGGGTCTGCGATCCTGTCACCTCACCCCAGTGACATCAACACTCAAACGCTTCTCGTAACAAATCTGGAAGACGGNATCGACCAGTATAGTTTCCCAGGACTCGAGCGAGTCCGTAGTTATACACACCGCATCAACTCCAACATAATACTCCAAGTCGCCCACTGCCTCAACGGCCTCTATTTCGTCGTAGGAGGGGATGACGGGTTTGCTCGAGTTTTTGACCAAACAACCGGGAACATGACTCAAAGGCTAGAGCATGGAATAGGTATGTTCGTTTCATGTTCAACCCGATTCTCTTCGTTATTTAACCCACCGTCATAGCGGGAAACCCNATCCAGGCAGTTGCGGTAAGACTTTTCCAATACTTCATCATTATTGGTGCGCTGATCATTACGATCAAGGCATACTCCCTTTCAGGGGTGTCTCTGGTTGCAACTGCAGCAACAGGACAAGGCGCACCCTGCGAAATCAAGATATGGAAGTACTCGTCCAATCAGGCAAGCTACTTTATTTTCTTGATGCTCAAATTCATTCTGACTCGGTTCACAGGAAAGAGTTATCGTGAAATCCCCATATAGAGGGACGTCCCAAATGGACAACGTGTTGAAATTCTGTCTTCTCTTCTTTGGCGTGACTATGGCAGTCATTGTTGGGATCCTCGGAACCCTCGTCTACGTGCACAACCCCGACCTTGTTACGATGAAACTACCGTCAATTCCCTATNGTATACAGTTCGTTGCGAAGCCCGAAACTTTAAAACCTACACCTACGAAGCCCGAAATTACAACTGTGATAACTATACCTACGAGAANGGTGACAGCACNGGCCTCAACTCTATCTTTTGCCATACCAACCCCGGTCGCGGCGCAATACGAGGCTGAAGAAGCGGCTGATGAAGAGGATACGGCGACTGATATCATATATCTGTAGATTAGAAGTCCTGTGTACATCATCAGTCTCCGATCGAAATGTAAATATTCTGTGTGATTCCTCACCCGATCAAGGGATTTCATAACAAAGTTCCAATCATCCCACTCCCTCTGGATNGCATGAGAGAGCTTCCGAGAGGCTGGAACAATTTCAACCTGTTCCTGCAACGCCTGTGACCAAAGACCCGCACCGAAGTCTTGATACCGGACGAAAGGATCAGGGATAGTCGCAGGAGCATACCTATGGATTGCGAGAAGGTAATGCTGCGATCCGCCTTCTCCTTCGACTANGAAGATCTGACGAATTACTCCAGGAATTGATGCTCCGTCGAGAGCCGGTTGAAAGAATACAACACTATTTCTTGCGGTTGTGCTGGAATCTGCAAATTGAACTCCTCGAATCGAAAGACGAGGTCGAAGTTGTACCTGTCTGGATAGTTTCCATCCTGGAAGTTCNTCGGAAAAGCCCTCGGATGCTACGGATAATACACAATACAATTCATTGTCTAAAGTAGACGTCCTAGTTTTTCCCATTGCGGGGTTTTCGTCGAGAGAACCCAACGCTTTCAGGGTATGGATATCGTGCAATAGAGTCCCTCGAGTGTCGCCTCCAAAGNATTCCTCGAGGAGTTTACCGCATTCCTTGAGAACCGAAGGACACCCCGGCTGATGTACAAATGCCTTGATGTTTGACGCCGCACAAAAGGCCTTCANCATCGTGATCTCGAGTTGACCTTGCCGGAAAGAGGTAAGAAATTATTTACGTGCTCCATGAATTGAACACTCACCTATCTTAAAGTTCGTTTTGAACTTCTGAAGCAGACCAATCAACCTCTCGAATGGAAACGNCCACCAGCTATGAGCGGGACCGAACAAAGGGAGCAAGTCCCCATAATGAACAGAATAATGATGATTTGGCGTTAAATTCCTGTCCGGTCGGAGCTGGNGAACGGTGTGGAGGTATTCTACGATATTCCTTTTGTACTCGGAGGCATGTTGCGATGATGTTTTGTGAGATGTTCCCCAACGAATAGCGGTTGCAAGTAAAATGGTGCTTCTTGTCTGTAACTCCCGTTTGCGTATCCTTTCCTGAGGCAACCCGTTTGCCATCTCTGTAACAAGAATCCTCATAAGGGAAACCGGTAAGTCGAATTCGATTGTCGATCTCCATTGATCAGCCTTTAATTTCCCATGTACAGGCTGCCCGAAATTCGGTGGGGGTCCCTCATGCCAGGTTGGCCGTATTGTTTTCGAGATATCTTCTCGAATCGCTTGCATGTCCTTCANGGAAAGAAGAAAGTCGTGCGAGTCATTGCCTCCTTCGGCCTGCNGTTCACGGTCCTCCCAGAAGTCTGCACCAATCAAGTCGGTGGATGGGTGGAATACTGTGCGGACAGAGCAATTGCCTCCATGATCCAACGATGATGTGCTGAATTCCTGGCGGAAAGGGGTAAGCACAATTCATGATATTCAAACTTGATCTTACCATTAACATTGCTATCATATCTTTCTTCTTCGGGACAGAGGGACCGTCAGAGAGTAACCCATNCGTCTCGCACAAAGCTCTCAGTGCTGCAACGGGGATACGACTCAGCGAAGCACGCGTGGGTTTCTCACCGGCCAAGATACCCTGTGCCCTTGCAATATCGATGGNATTGGGGATGTGACTGGTGTTATCACCCGACGGGACTTCAATCCCGAGTCCAACCCTGCAATGATGTTGCGTCAACCCCATGAATAGATTGTGCATTCCGTCGATGGCGACCCGATGATGGCTCCAATAGGGAAGGCGCATTAACTCTGACCATCGCGTTCCGGTACTCTTCGTTATCGCGTCTTGTTCCTTCTTCGTCAAGGCATTCTTCCAAGCGTTGGCACCTGCGAGTATCTCTTCCCAGGTTCTCTCCTTCCACGTTGAAAAATCCAAGTTATTGATGTCGTCTTTTTTCAGATGACATTCCATACACATATTATTCCCACTGTGGGACGTAAAACCCANGACCTTTCTCGTAGNGGGAAGATCGGCGACCACTGCTGGAATTGCGGAGTAACATCGACGGCCACGAGGGTAGTTTGCAGTCCGAGTATACCACGTCCCTGAATGGTATGTTCGAAGAAAAGTATCGACTATGGGACGCAAGTAATGATTCATTTCAGAGGTTGAAGGCTCCTTTGGACCCGGTATTATCGCTGCGAGAAACATGTTTTNGGGTTTGAACCGTAGACTTGGAGGAAGGGAAAGACATGTGAATGNGATGGTACCGACAGAGGCCNTCTTTCCAGCAATTTTGTTGTGGTAAGGATTGAACCAGTCCACCGAAAGCGCCCATACTAAGGATACATCGTTTGATCCAGCATTGACAAACGGCATCCCTGCCGCGTTGGGGAGATCTCGAANGATCTCACTATGGGTGATGTCGCGTAAGGTGTCGTCGAATATCTCTTTGGATGTGGATCGAATTGCATCTTCAATCCCCGGANGACAGAGCATCCTTCCAACGAAACTGTCGAGGTCCTGTACAGGGAATGGTCGCAACGGCGATCTGACACTCTTCCCCTCCATCACCCTAGTCGATGTGAGAGCGGAGTTGCAGACTCTGCTCCTGGGAGTTCGTCGATAGTTGCAAATGCTTGGGTAGATNGGAATACCATCACGATACTCCGGAGCATAGATGGAACAGCACTTCGGACATGATGCGTATATCGTGAGCTGGGCCTCTAATCCAAATTGGGCGCGAACGGTACGGATGTCGATAGGAAATTTGTCGATAATCTCCATCTCTACAACGGAGGGCTGCCGTTTCCACGAAAGGGCGGTCTTCACCAACATCTTCAGCGCGCGCAAAGCAAATCCGCATGCTATTNGTGGAACTTGTCCCAAGATACTCAGGACAAGCACCGTGAAAACGGCAAGCAAGGCGATTGGGTTTACCAACGAAAGGGGATGTTGAAAGTGAGTATCTTTTAACGTTTGTCAGAATTATAGTGTTATTCAAAACTGATATCTCTCACGTGTATCGACAGTAACAAGGTCGCTGACGGGCGGTTTCAAGCCTGTCGGATCGGAGAGTGTGTTGATACACTCTTGAACGTGCTCGATCGCGACTTGGAATGACTTCGTGAGAGAAGCCATGGTGGCTTGAAGATCAATATTCTCTGTTTCCTTTGCCCCACTACTGAGGTCATCTCGAACTTTGGTCATCCAATCCTGCGCCGTTCGAAGGGCGACTACTGAATGGATTGAAACTTGGGAGCGATATGATCCACCGAGTCCAATCCGGACGTGATCATTAATCGAGGAAATGGTTGCACGGAGCTCTTGATCTAACCGCACCAGCTGGTCGAAATCCAGAGCAGCCAGCTTCGGTGCAGTCTTATCACCTGGTGAGGTGTTAAGTCTCTGTTCGATTGGAGCGTTAGACTTGGTTGGTGTAGATGGAGAGGGTATTGCNGTTTGCGGGCTAGAAAGNTGCGTTGGGTTTGCGAACGAGTCGTCCTCGAAAGTGACGGCGAAAACCTTCTTGACCAGNTCGTCCTCAACATCCCTCTCAGCCTGCAAGTTTGCTCAGTAGGCATGTCGCTTTTCCTAATCGACACATACCTGTTCAATGTCCTCACGTTTGTGTGTGCGTTGAGTATTGTATGTAACTCGACTGCCTCCACATCCATGCGACTTACANNAACAACTTGCGTATCTCGGCATTGGAGAGAGTGGTGTTTTTGGGGAAAGTGAGCAGNGTCTGCCTCTGTAACTTCGTCGTTGTGCCCGACTCATCTCATATATTGCATTCTCACTCAGCGCGGGACTGCTACAAGGCTCATCTAAGANGATGTACGTTTCGAGGTCCCATTTACGACCGTCAACAACATCTCTCCTCATATCTTTGTTTTTTTTGAGGTCGTCTCGCCAACTATTTCCAGACACGTACCTCACGACCTTGTGTCCATATCAAGAGGGCCACTTTTCCCAGGACCGTCGTCGTTCGGCTTATTGTTTGTCGCAGCCGTCAACGGTCCCGCCCCGTCGAGAGCCCTGTGCCTTGCGCCCCTCTGTACGTGCCCATCGGCCGGTTCATAGCTCTCCGTTCCTCTGTTGTTCCGCGCCTTTACAGCGGCAAGAATGATGGCCCTGATCTCCTTTCCGGAGGAACGGCATGAGGACAACAAGAGTTGGAGACAAGACAATTATCCTTTGCCGCAAAGTAGACAAGAAGGATCGCAACAAAGTGCAGCGGTCATCGACACTCTACACGCATATAAATCGATAGCGGAATGGCAGAACCCGCATTTCCAACACTCTGAATCTCGCATCCGTACTATTCTCAGACAGCGACAATGAACCAAACGGCCACAGTATTCGACTGGCTCGACCTTGGCTATCAGTTATTCGTGCTGGCATTGGCAACTCTCCTCGCGCCATTCATAGTGAGTTATCTATATCTCCGCTTCTCTCAGGAGGACATAATGCTGACTGGAAGTAGCCCAATGCTTCTCGTAACGAGGAGATCANCAACGAACTTCCCCTTCCACCAGAGATCTTCTTGGAGATCGGGAAACATCTTTCTTCCACGGATCTCTGGAGGATGCTCTGCGTGAATCGCTTATTCCGAGAGCTCTTCATGACGGCCTACCTCCTCAAATGCGGGATGTCATTCGAGCCCGATTCGATCATCCGAATACACACACCATCACAATTCGGTGCTTTGGCACATTGGCGTCGGCATCCCAGGTTCACCCNGCCCGACAGAGTCCACTGTTCCATTCCAAGGCCCGCAGTCCTCTGTCTCCTTACGTCATTCCTGCGCTCCCTTCCTCGCGACTGGATATTCTCCGACTTCGACATTTCGGTCAGAGAGTATGCAGGAGCGTCCTTNCCCAGCCAGGAATTTTTGGAGACCATGAGTCTGGTCCGCTGCGTAGAGCTTTCTATGCTTGACCGACGGCAGGGNATGGGGGCTTCAGATTGCTGTGTTCCGTTCAGAACTCCTNTCGGTGATCATTCTATGACTGAAGTAGTCATGATCAGCGACNCTGACTACCTCCGAGGGCTACCGTCTCTTCAGTGGATGACTGCCTTCCTCAACTCTACCCATCTCTCCGTTCTCTATTTCACCGTCCCTACGATGACCCTCGAATCCTGGAGTGTATTGCTCGGCGGACTCACTCTACCCCATCTCATTGATCTTGGGCTCGATGGGAACATCAAGTCAACGAGCGCGTACNCTTTCCTCGTAAGGCATCCCAATATTACCCGCCTTTGGTTTGGCAAGGGGCTACCCGTTTGGACACGGGATCTATCACCCACACAACTCCTCACACTCCCCAAGCTTGCCGAGATCGCAGCGCCGTTATCGCAAATGTACAACATTCTCTACACGCTTNGCAGAAACCTTCNGCGTCTCGAAGAAGTACGGCTGGTCAATTTCGATGCCATCGATGGGCCGATTTGCGAGCAACAGCTTCGCGTCGTGTTTCAAAGCCTTGTACGATCACCTGGAGTTCACCTTAATGTTCCCCTCTACNATTTCGAGTTCGTTTTGTTCCGTAACGCCTCCGTGCATGCTGAGGACGGCCTCCAACAAGTCCAACACCTTCACGTTTACTACATACCGCAATATCGTACAGGTGTTGTGAGTACTAACCCCCCTATTTCACAACTATTCTCATACTTATTTCTACCAAGGTTATCATCAACGACTGGCTCAGGACGATGCCCAACGTCAAGACGCTCATGATCACAGTAGAGAGGAGAAAAGAGCTGGGAGAACGCCTTGACGGCATGCACAGGAGAATACTTGGCGTCATCCCGGTCATACATGAGAATATCCGAGATTACAGAGTTAGCTTTGTCGACACAAAGGCAAAGGACGGTTGGTACCCTACTGACCTCGAGTAATTATGGTATATAGTTTCGGTAGTGTCGGGCGTGCAGTGTACGACAAGAGTTACATTATGGTATCCAATCTCTCCAAAATACACGCAGGCTAGTTCCGTTTCCCTTTTTGTTACGGTAGCATCAACGGATTGACCGAGGAGTAGCATACAATAGAGATAGGCAGTCGGTGAAGTCTACTATTGTTAACGCATTCTAGAGGCTCGGTCCCGCCCCGCTAAACTCTCCATTGCCCAATACCCCCCGCTCAACACCCTCGCATCTTGCAGAACGAAGAAGAGGATTGGTCTTGCGATCATCCTACACAATGTTGTAGGGACTCGGTCCCGCTTCCTAGGCTCTCCATTGCCCGACCTTCCCCGCCCAACACCCTCGCGTCTTGCAGAACGAAGAAGAGGATTAGTCTTGCGCTCAACCTACACAATAGACGTTAAGCGATAAGCGGGGCCATGAACAAAAATCCACAAACGTCGTTTGCACCCCCATCGAAGCTATCAAGGGCAGGAGGGTTNGGGAGATCAGAGGTTGGATAGTATAAAGAACGTGCGATTTACTCTTCATTTATNACCCATTCACTCATTCACTCTTGCTTTCTCAGGTAGAAAGCGCTATTGACTCCTCTCCGATCNGCACATCTCGTTACCATTCATTCTTTATGGCTCTCCTCCTCTCGCAAGCGNNACGCTCCCGTACTAATATCGCGAGTTTTCCCCCAACAAACGTCGTTGTACTCGGGCTCTATCCCAGCTGGCTGGGACTGTAAGTCATCATTCGTTCAATGACGTCTTGAATACTAACAATCATCTTCGATAGGTTGAACTCGCTCGCATTCCGAAACGGAAAGCAGAGGAGTTGGACGCCAACGACCGACCGTTCAAACGAGCCGTCATGTCCCAGCAGGCTGGACATCTTTCATCCCTAGTATGTTTCCGGAATACCTCATGACCGTTTACTTACGACACATTCCTTCCTTCCAGCCTGTTACCCCAAATCCCCCAATCTTCCTGCTACCACCAGAAATCTGGTACTCGACAGCTGATTACTGTACGACGCCGGAACTTCAGAGCATCGGTCTCGTCTGCCGCCATCTTGACCAAGTCATCTCTCTTTCCCTGGTCAAACGAACCGGGTTATCCTTGGCTTACGAGCACATAATGACTGTCGACACCCACAACGCTTTCTACGGCCTTCAAACGTGGCGGCGACACCCCTCGTTCAAAATTCGCGGCCATATCACATTCGAACCTTCTTCCGAGGACGAGAAATTCGAAAAGGAGATGCAACTTATCGCGGGGTTCCTAAACTCTCTGCCTGCGGAGAGTGAGGTTCGGCATATTTCTTTTTGGTTGCCTCAAGATACACCTGCCGTCTGTATCCCGTCGTTTTTCGAACTTATCTCTTCGCTCCGGTGCGAAGAGCTGTCCATCGGCGGACTGCTCCCCCCCGACTCCTTGGCCAAATATCGGCGGATCGCCCCTTCCGTCCTACCCAAACTTACGGCACTACATATAACGATTTCTCCTCTTGTCGCAAATTCCCGATGGCTCGTCGGTCTACTCAACTCTGCCCCAATCAAGGACCTCACTCTCGAATCAAATTCTACGACCGCGGTTGTTTGGCGCAAGCTCTTGTCGCGTCTGACATTACCCTCCCTTGATATAGTCAGGATTGTCGGGAAGTATCCTACCAGCGCCCTCACGCAATTCATAGAGCGGCACCCATCCATTTCCATCCTTGACGTTGGCCACGAACCAGGGAAATGGAGAATCTCCCACCAACCCCCCCGTCTTCGCCTTCCAAGAGAGTTATACTCTATCCACGGTGCTTTAGACAAAATCCACCATCTCCTCAAGATGCGGGCTGAAGGCCCAATTCCCCGTCGTCTGTGTATGACAATCCCTCCGGCGGTACCACTGAAATCCCGCCAACTCGTCTTTGTTTTACAGTCACTTCCTGCGAATGCTGCCCTCAATCTCAAGATCCCCCGCTCCCAACTCGATGCTATCATTGTCTTGTGCTCGCAGGGATCAGTCCCTAAAGCTCTTGAGCGCGTTACAGAATTGGAGGTAACCTACTGTCCTCTTTCTCCCAGCGAGTTGGTGAGTTTTCAGCCCATATATGCCGTTCTCGTGCTGATTGTCTAAACTGCAGGGGCCGTTGACGGATTTGATTGCAATGTTTCCTAACCTTCAATCCGTGGAGCTGGCGTTTGAAGTAAAATGGGATGAAGTACAACGGAGGACTTCGGAATATCAATACCAGGTTACTTTAATCCACCACAAATTTCCTCGAATCGAGAAGATGGACCTTTGTATTAATTCTATTTTTAGTAACCCAGACATTGTTATGTAATATCTCATACTATCCCCAAAACGAAACCCTTTCATTCCTCTCTCGACAACTCTCGTATCATACTCTACGTAGTCTGTATCTATCACCGATGTCAGAAACCGTAGCACAATACCTCAAAGAATTCCTGGACTTGGAAGCCATCGTCGATAATGAAGACGAAGAAATGGATGACGAAACCCAGCAAGAACTCGGTGTGTGAAAATCAAACAGATCCGTTATGCAGAGACCTCACATATGACCTATAGACGACTTCCTCGATGATGGGGAAGACATCGAAACCGAAGGATCAGTGATCGGCAGCCTGCTCGGGAGATCGATCGACTCGTCACCATTGTCGAATGTTACTGAGTTGGAGGAGTTCGCCCAAGAGATTCGACAACGTCATGCCGCTCGAGTTGAAGAGGATAAAGAAAGCTCCCCTGACTTACAAGGGAGCGTGGGATTAGGCTTGTTTCGCCTCCCCGTGCACGTATGTTCATCCTCATATCACCTGTAATTTCATGGGTTGATCAAACTTTCAAGCCAACGAGAGAGAAGGAGGCAGTCGAAGTGATCGAACGATATATTACCCGCATGCGTAGACAACTCAAGACTGTCAAGATTGCCTTCGTTCAGGCATTTCCACAGTTCCCCAACGAGATCTTCGTTTGGTCCGAGG
>JANAWD010000090.1:64917-91664 GCA_027627245.1 Meripilus lineatus | reverse complement strand
TTTTTTTAAATTCGTTCATTTTATAAAGCGCGCAGGCCAAAGGCAAACAAGCGTCTACATACATTACATACGCAGGCGGCGCTATCTGTCGTCAAATCTAGACGCTTTGGTGGGCGCCTTTTCCAGGGACCAGGCTATGGCTGTTCCATTACATTCGGTTGATGTCTTGTCATCAATGATGGCATCACCTGATTCGTAAGAGGTTGTGTGTGGGAGAGCATCACATCACTGAGGGTTCGGGTCTCCAGGGGCGTGGTGCCGGTGTTTATCCACCTGGGTCGGGTGCATTCGAAAAGTCGAACGCTTTGCGATTGTGTTTGATGAATTGGTAAAGGGCGTTCAGTGGGCCCGAACACCTCATCCAAAGCAGTTTGTCGGGGCGTATCACAGATACGTCCCTAAGGAGATCCCTTGTGGGATGGAGTGTGCAGTCCCATACGACATGTTCGGGACTTTCGAGGGTGGCCCCGCAGGGGCACTTGGCGTTAGGTTTAATTTTAAACCTGTGGTAGTAGGAGCCAATGGGTGCGTGCCCTGTGAGGCCGCGTACAGCTCTACTTGTGGTTTTGTTTGATTCCCCAAACGTCTCCAAGAATTTCGGATTGGTGTGGGAAGGTTGGATTTCCTTATCAGATAGCTGATAACGATTGTTGGGCCATTTGCCCCGTCTGTCAGCGCGCCAGCGCTTGAGGTTCTTGCCCGTGACGATTGTCTTGGCATATGACAAGTACGTGGGTTTCCCCATATTGCCGTTAGGAGGGACTTCTTTAGCCTTATCCCCGGCAAGTTTGTCTACGTCATCATTGTGGACGCAGACGCCTTGGTGAGATGGTATCCACCTTAATCTGAGTTGGAAGTTCGGGTTGACTAGGAAAAGCCGGTGGGCGTAGGGTATTCCCTTGGCTAGGTCGGGCGGAAACCATACTTCATCTGTGCGGGTTTGTGTTCATTCGGTCCCGGCGGGCATACTACTGTAAACTTGAAGAGGGCACCTCGAGGACTTCATAATGCTCGTAAATCGAAGGGACTATGTGGTTAAATTGTTTACGTTATGGATCTAGTATATCCCTGTGCCCTCACTAATGAAATAACTGTGAGTCTTCCTGCGCGTTCTGTTGAGGATCAAATCGAGGTCTCATTCCGTACGATGCAAATACTAACTGGAGAGAGTCTGCAGGCGGACAATGACTTGCGAAGAAAATCAGTGCGGAGAGTCACTGTTCCCAAAGGTGGTAGGATTTCAAGTTTGAAACCCCGATATGGATCCTTGCTCGGGGCTTCAATAAGGTTTGTAGGACTGGTCTGAATTCTTCGCTCAGGCTTTACTGGTTCCGTGGCGATCGTGGCAGAGAGGAGAAGCGAAGAAGCGGAGAAAGGTGGTGTTTTTGGCCTGGGGATCACGATCAAGTCATCTGAACCCATGGAATTATGTGGAGTAAGGAACCAGAGGGTCAATGGCTCTTCAGCGGGTTCGGGCTTGGTCAGGACAGATACAGCGGGGGAGAGGTAATGGTGCTGGCACATTCTCGCGAGAGACGCTACAAATGTCCGGAGAGCAGGTGGATTGATGCAGTAGGACAGTTGAAAGGGGAAACTCACGACTCCAAGTCCTGTAACTTCATACTACCTCGATATCTGCCGTAGGTGTGCGTCCGCGCTCCGTGTACCTAAATACGGCACACAAGAGGGAGTGTCTAGTCTTCTGATCACGGTGAAAACGGAGAATGAGGCAATTGATGACATGGACAAATGACTCGATATCGTGAGGAACTTCGTGAACTTTATCTGGAGATTTCAGCAAGAGTGCCGACATGAAATGCCACGTTCCCTGTAAACGAATTAACTTCTGAGTCCATGGTCGCTGGTACGTGAGGAACGAATATACCACTCTGAAGGTCGGGCTATGAAAATCAATTTCCTCGCCCTCATACTTGCACATATCCCAATCATTCAACACTCCTTGGTTGCCATCGAGGATGAGGATGTTTCCGCAACTTATGTCACGGTGTAAGACTCCGCGCGCCATGCTCCCTCATGCGCTGATAAAACACCCATAGTGAGTACCAGATGAGTAATCGATGCTTGGTTTGTGATGCAGATTACTCACCCTTTACTGCACAAAGGACAGCTGCGACCATCTCCAGAGGATTCTCGTGATCTTCTAGTGGCCTCCCAACTTCCAGCACAGCAAAACGATAGTGAAGTTGAGCTCCGAGAGGCGTCGCGATGCACTCCAAGCCGCCCTGCCTCAGCTTCGTGTACGTTTCGAGCTCCGGATGATACGAGGTTGAAACTGGTTGCCAGTAGTCCTTCAAGAAGACAAGCCGTATAAGTCGGGAAAGGAATGTGTTAAGAAGTTGAGGGTCTGAGAGAAGTTGAGTGAAGACCGATGCCCGAGATCAGGTGATTTTATCGTTTGTCGGGGGTTGGTGATTACTCCCGTCTCTCCTCCCTTTCCACCAACACCTTCGAGTCCGCCGTTGGCAAGCTCGAGCTCCTCTCAGCGCTATCATGTGCCTTACTCAAGGAATACCTTCTGAACTCTGCGATATTATCATCGAATTATTGGATGGATCACCCAGCGCACTTTCTTCATGCGCTCTTGTTTGCCGCTCTTGGGTCCCACAATCCCGTTTTCTTCTTTATCGTATTGTCCAATTGGACAGTTCACGGAGGGCTCGCGCTTTCATGGACACCTTATTATATTCTCCTGCGCTTAGGGAACTTGTTCTCAAGCTCGTCATTGACCCACAATTTGAACCCAACTCTCGCTATTGGATATACGACCTACTTCAAATGCTTCCCCCTGTCCTTCCAAATCTCTACCACCTCGAGTATCATCGTCTCTTCTCGAAATTCAATCCCTGGTTTTCATGCCCTTTGTTCACAACTCAAATCCGTCAAGTCACTCTCCCTATGCAACTTGACAGACAACTATCTAGCAGAAATCGCACACCTCGTGAGTCAATACGAGACGCTGGAGATATTGAGCCTCTTCAACTGTGAAAGGGCATCCAACATTCCATTTTCCGTCAGAACGCTTCCCAGATTGACCACCCTTCGTATCCGATGTCAAGATTCCGCGGTTCGAAGGCACCCTAGCTCCTACGATTGTAGCGATATATACGAATGGATCACAGTTGATCCGAATCCATTTCCCGCCGTCAAAGCACTCACAATCCCCCTCCATTTCGCGACACACATTGCCACTTTCAATGATCTCTTGAAGACTTCTATGCATAACTTGGAAGAGTTGGAGCTCTTGATTTTCATAGCCGAAACGCATGACCTTCGTGAGTCTTATTATCAATTATTCCTTCTACTCCTTAACAGGCGTAATTACATAGCCAGGTGTATGCCCGCATTCCCGCACTGCAAACATCTCAGAAGTCTCACATTAGACTTGTGGGAGGCATCTTCGAAACATGTAGCCCCGTTCTTAGAAGCAATCAGTATGGGTATACCAGAAACCCTTCGGGACATCTCCTTTCGGTTCTCAGATCGATGTATCGTGGCATGTGTCTTTTCGGAGGAAACGAAACGACATTGGAGGGCCATTGACGCCGCGGCGGCGGATTCCCCAGAGTTGGAACTCTTCGAGGTCAAGTGGGCAATCCTCGCAGCGGGATCGACGCCCCTCGGTGATTCACGCGACGCGGTCGATTCGGCTATAATGTTGTTGAACAGTTGTGGTGTATTTGAGGAGTATTTTCCTCGGAGTTTTGGGCGTCGCATTCTCTGGTGTGGTGACAGGATGTTCAGTTCCAAGCGTATCGTCTAGGAAATATTCGGAAACACGAAAGAGGCCGTTCCGTATGGAAATTACCTTGAGCGCAACTCCGTCACCGCAATCACAAACGCGACTTTGCCTCCTTCCGGTCTCACCGCAGACTCCCGCAGTCACTCCCCTCGTCGAGGGCCACGTTCTCCAAGCCTCGAAGGTACCAGCTCTCGAATATCGTCGTCGGAAAAGGCGGGTGCGATTATGGCATACTCCGAGCGTTGGCACAATGGCTATCCCCAGAATCTGGCGTCACGACCGGCGCTAACACAATGACATTCTCGTGGTTTTCCGAATACAGTGCCGGAGCGTTTCCAGAGCTTTTGCAAGCTATGAACTCCTCCTTGGTTCATCTGGTCGTCGATGTATGCTATGGCCAAGAACTCGCCGAAACGAGTGAGTACGTCAAAGATCTCGGTTTCGTTACTGACAATTTGATGCATATAGTGAGCCTTTACCCTCGTAAAAACGGTTTCTTGACTGCAATGCAGACATTAGTCTTTGATAACGTCAACCTGCACGACCTCATAACTCGTGAATTCACTTGGATTCCATCCTCTTTAATGCAAGTCGGCACCCCCTCGGTCCGATTAGTCGAGTTCCGTTTCGATCTCTCACGAGCCGAGCAACTCGACACCATCCAATTGCCAATCATCGATGATGTTTTGACTTCTACGAGATCCCCGGGCCTGGAAAGGTCTCTGTTGTTCTCAGGGGTAACCTTGAGGATGGTCGAGATGTTTCATGCCAGGTTATGCAGAAAAAGTTGCCTCAGGTTGATGGTCGAGGTCTGCTTCGGGTACTGTTTGTGGAAGAAGCTGCGAAGATATACTTTGCGTGACGGGTGTATCTGGATCTTACCCGCGCAAGGGTATGGGATTCGGCGAGGACCTTGGGCGTAGGGTATCTCCTTGGCTAGGTCGGGCGGAAACCATACGTGGATTGGATCTTCATCTTTGCGTTCATTCGGTCCCGGCGGACATTGTAAACTTAAGGAGGGCGTCTCAAGGACTTCATAATGCTCGTAAATCGGAGGGACTATGTGGTCGAATTGTTTACGTTATGGGTCTAGTATATCCCTCGTGTACTTTCAATTGTGATAGCTCACTGGAACGTCACACAATGAGGGTGCGTTGGCCCTGTGCCCTCACCGATGAAATAATCGTGAGTCCTGCGCATGTCTTCTGTGGAGGATCCAACAGCGAGTCGACTCCGTGCGATTCAAGCGGACGACCCTTTGCAAGGAAATCGGTGGATCTGTTCTTCTTGTCCCCCAAAGTGGTAGGTTTTCAAGTTTAAAACCCCGATATGGGTCCTTGCCCGCAGCTTGAACAAGGTTTTGTAGGAGTCGTCTGAAGTCTTCGTTCAGGACACTCCTCTGGTTTCGTTTTGAACATGGGTCAACGTTGTGATTTCCTGTCTTTGATACGCACCTGATAATCCTGGAGATGCAGCAATGCCATACAACCTTCGATTATGAGTTATTCGTGGTGTATGCCAATGCCATGGTGTGTCAACATTTCACCAATCCCTTTGATGCTGATCAGACTGAGAATCAATCTATAGCCAGTACTGTAATTATAACTTGAATCATGTGCAAAAGCTGCCATGAGCACCATTGCGCCGCGTCCCTGGATTCTTATCCTTTCACAAGAATTCCGCCGATGCTGGATGAAGATTTCGGTCTTAATCACACTTCATTGACGTGGGCATCAGGTAGTCATTTCGAGACTGAGAGGTCCCCGCATTGCGACCACATGAGACGCTATTCCTCATCCACGGTCCTTTGGTATAAAGATCGCGCCGCCTTACGTCCGGGACCACTTAATATATCCCAGAAAGTTCCATAAAGTGCAAATCGAGATATTCTCGCATCCGTATGGAGTCAAATCGATGCCATGCTGCATGGCGTATGGGTACTTCTTCCAGCAAGAGTAGCGCCATCCTTGTAATCCTGGTACCAACAACGGTCGCAAAGCCACTTTCGAAGGATTTCGGGGATTCGGAAGAATATGATGAGGTGGGTGATAGACCCGAGTCCGACTCAACAAGGTTCAAAGTCGGTTTTTGTCCTATGTTCTTTCGGGTCTGGTGGACGGATCGGCATGATGTGACTATTCAAAGTGGTTAATCGCACCTTCCAATCTGATGTGACAGGACCCTTTCATGAAGATCCCTCATGAAGAAGAATCTGAAGCATACTTTGACCAATTTGTCTTGCTGGGGTGCGCAAGGCAACGGCCACTGATAATCCGCGATACCAAGGTTAGTGAATTCACTTCTACTTTCGTCTAATGGAGCGGCACCACAGATGGTATGTCGGTATTGGCCCTATGCCCTCGTGATGGAAGGGCTCCTGCGCTACTGATGGCTTTCACGGGTTCCTGCGCTTTGGTAAAGGACGTCCAGATCGAGCGCTCGTCCTTGGGTGCGTCCAAGATGAGCACAATAAAACTTACGAATCTATTACTGTAACCTCAACAAATTAAATTCCAGGGCGAGCAACGTGAATCGCTACTTACTAGTATATTACTTCAATATCAAGATTAGGCGATTCCATGGCACTTCACCGCTTTCGATTTGGGCAAACTCAAGAGTCAAGAAGTCTTAAGCTCCCACAGGGCGCTACGAGCTCGTCTTTATCCCTGCATGCGTCTCCAGCACTTGTTGGAATGAGGCATACATCAGGCGAATGATAGAGGTATCACAGATGTTCCGCCGTCTCCAGGAGGTCAGAGGGACACTGCGTGGATAGAACAGGGGTGGGCCGTGGCTACGGGTAAAGAAGACGACATGATCTTATATATATCCATGGTCGTCTTTAGGGCCCAGCTTCGAACACTCACCTGAAGATGCTGTCGGATAATATCTCGTACAACAAGTCGGAGGGCTCTCCTGCTCCTGTTATAGCGTACGTCATGGCAAAGAATGTAGGTTGTGAATGAAACTCTGAAGTCTCGCCAGCGTTCTAGGGTGCACAGAATCCAACAAAGACAAGGTTAGTTTATCGACATCTGCAGTATATATATACTTACCAACATTCTCAAGTTCATCGAACTTGTTAGTGCGCAAAAACCAAATCGCGAAGGAGAGTTCGCGGGAAGTTACACGGTGGACCGATACCAGTATTCTGGGAATCCTGGAATCGTTATCCTTGATATTCCTCCTTTCAAAGATGGCCATAGTACCAGTGTGGACTTGGACGGGCTTTCCGAGGTATTGAAGAAATTGGACCACCGTGGGTGAGTCGATACGAAGTCGCATCAAATTGAGGCCTCATGTCTCCCAGGGTCAACAGAATTATTTTCATCCATCCCGTCTATTATACAACGGGAGAACTCATTGGAGAGGAAGATGTCTCCACCATTCGTCAATTCGTTGAACCCGCAAATCTGGTGGTCGTGACGAGCAGAAGGGAGAGATTTCCAGCGTCGAATGAGAGGTACGAGAAAACCTTGAGAGCGAAGAGTCCTTTTCGCGAGCTGGTAAATGAAGGCGCGTCAATGATGCCATTTGACGAGTCGGAGGAGTCTGCCCGTGCCGTTGTGGAAAGGTTGATACGTGAGACGACAATGACATCGGATTGTAGTACAGAGGTGCAAGAAGCACAACGACCTTTGGCAGTGCCTACAGGCAACGGAGGTTCCCAGGGAGGAAGTACCTCTGGTACCTGCATCACAGAGCAGGAGACAAGTAAGGGGACGTCCGACGGCTCCAATCATTCGACCAACGTTGCAGAGCAGGTCGACCCAAGAAAAGAGAGGGCTGGTGAAGGAGAAACAGAAGGCCGCCCAAAGACCCAGGGCGGCGACAATGGTGATACCACAACTTCGTCTGGGGTTCAAGAGAAAAGCCGCACGTTTTGGCAGAGGCTGTGGTCCTGGCTTGTATGTCGCAAATCCGTCTCTGACTGATAGAGTACTGCAAATATGTAGATAGAGCCCACATAAAGTACTGCTCACTGTGTTCATCTTGATGCAAGCTTGATCATGATGCCTTGCATCACCAGCCTGAGACGGGATGTTGAATCAGAAGCTCGTGCTGCACAAACAGTTGATTGGAATGCGGCTTTTAGCAATGAAATCTGAAAAAGGGAAGGAAAGAGTAAGTATGTCACTCTGTTGCGCATCGCGATTCCCATGCGAGAATGGCTATAGGCTAAGATACAGATAGAGCGAAGAAATCTTTGGGTCGGTGGAAGCAGGCTTGAGGACTGCCACGTGGCAATGCCACGCGAGCTCCGCGGGATCTAGGCCTTTCTATCCTGCTCCAAATCTCCAGATCATGCCACTGGCAGGGATCCGGATTCGATTCAAGTGCGCAAATCCCTCGTTGCTTTGCACGTCCCTTTTCCCTAGATGTACCTTCTATTGCCGAAGACGACAGCCTCTTCTTCATGTTCCATTGTTGCTCGCCTATATTTTGATCAGTATAGCCCCCTTAACCATCTTCAGCCTGTTTACCACTAGTTGGTGTGTTCACCTCATGCAATAACTCTCACACATGGGCATCTTCCGTGATTGGATTGAGAAAATCTGGGAATGCAGTGTTGAGTTTCGTGAATCGGGAGAATCACAGTGGCGCGAACGAGGCTGAGGTAATTGACGGACGGGGAAATTCTTTATGGTGGGCGATACTGTGCGCACGATGATGCGCCGTCTTTTAAAGTGTTTCTATCCCTTGCACAGACACGAATTCTGCTGTTCTCTATTGTGTTTGATTGCTGGTACTCACCTCAAGATATAGTGGCTCAGCGTCGTTAGGTAAATACCACAAAGTGATTCTATCATCTGAAGAGACTGACCCAGCGTCTTGTTGTATCTGGGTTCAAGTCGAGAACTCAGGCAATGGGTATTTATAACCCCCACCCCGCGCTACTTGTGCGATGAGTATCCATTCTCACCCAAACCACCAAGATGTCTGAAACTGGACAAGAGCCTGCCGCTATATATGCAGATCAACTATTGCCGCTTGGTTATGGACATCCATTATGGTTCCCAGAATCAAGCGTCGAGCTGGGAGATATAGGGTTCATACGGATACGTGTGTTATCACTCTGCTATTAACTCTAGCGATATTAGTAACGTGTTGACTGAAAGGTCGTGGGGCATTCATTCGCCTATTCAACTGTATGCGACCAGCAGACGATCCCTTGAACGGGGGTTCTGTACCTCGCGACTTTGTCCCCTTGGTGCTCCCGCCAGCAGGCAATCCCACGGCACTTAATAATGTCATACCACCAGGTCCAATGTACAGTCCTTCAATACGATCAGAGAGATTTGAGGTAGGGGCAGGAACAGGAGCGAGGTAAGCCTTCGTTCTACATATTACTTATTCATGTTTGTTCGCCACAGTACATTGACGTTTCATGCAGCATACTTCCGAACGTGAACATCAATGCAAATTTCACATTTGGCTGTGATGCTAGCCGTGGCGCATTACTCTTCCTACAAGATTTTGCTGATGAAGCCATGCACATATCGAAAAAACAGATCATCGATTATATGCGACTGAATTATCGCAGTTGGATACTATTTGGGTCCGAACGGGGAATTGTTACCGATAACGAGATAATGGGGCCTATTTTCATACGATCCACGATCAAGACCTCCGCATGGCTTGTAGCGGCATGGATGAGGCAGACGCGTTCTAACGATGCCATGGTACAATGTTCAAGTGGGCATGCGAATGCCTTCTTGTCATTTTCGCTCGCATCGGGCGTTAATCCCAGTGTGCAATACCGAATCCTTCCTCCACATCAGCAACCCCCCGCGGTTGGCACTGAAAGGGATCAGTGTATCTTCATAGACTACTTTCGTTTCAAAGAAAGGTTCTTCTTCAACCGTCAGATCGTGGCGGCTGCGGAACCACGACCAGATGATGCGGAACGTTTCTCGGAAGACAAGGCGGGTGTATTGGCAAATAACGAGGAGACAGACCCAGAAAACGAGGTAATACGCGTCGAAAATCAGGATTCAACAGCTCATCACGAACGTAGCCCTTCGATCCTATTGATGCTTTCCTCGATTACATCCTCACCAAGGTATATTTCCTTTCTACTCAGAAGTCGCGAGCGGCTCAATATCAGCCCTCTAAAACAGCATCCTCAAGCTGATCTTGCGATCGCGTCGCACGGGGACCTCAGTCTGGCTTTCAAGGTATCTTCTCCTTTCCGATTTTGCTGTTGATTAGAGCTCTCTGATCATTGAATGGCAGAAACCGTGGCCAACAAGCAGAACATCATTTGATGCCAGAAAATCTCACATGAAAGCCGATACAGAGGTGTTGGGGTCGGATATCAAAGGCAAGTACCCACAGGAGCGATTTCTCGCATACGATTTTGACGAATAGCGCAGCGGGGTTCGTCCAAGGCGACAACAGACCATCCGATATTTGGGTTCCTTCACAGAGGGGTTCTTCGCAATATACCGCTGAGCCTCAGACGAAGTTCTGAGGAAGTCGGCAGACCGCATGAGAAAGACAGATTCGGGACAGTATTGGATGAAGCTCGTCAGAGACGTCCCGCATAGGGAAGTGGCTCTGTTGAGTCCGATCCAAGTATCCGTATATTCCATCAGCCTTGGAAAAATATGTCATCGTTGATGTAGCAGGCAAAAGAACGTAAGGTAATGATTTGGATCGCGTCGAGTAACAGGAGTTTTCGCTATGTTATGTACTCGTAGTTCTCTATTTCCCACCCGGATGTCGTAGGAAGTTGTCTTGAAGTTGGTCTGTTTGCACCGTCACTTGACACAACGTCGTCGTTTGAACCGTACAATTCTTTTACCTGTACCTAGCATGGTATTGTTTCTTCGACTTCGCACCAATCTGGTACTATCTAGTTACAAGGAAGTCTGAAAACCGGTCGTCGAGACCGGAAACACTCAGAGCCGCACTGCGGAAGTCAGAGGCAGGATCAAGTCGTCGGTAGTCGATTGTCGTGGTCCGGAACCAAGGTACAACAAGGGTACGAAGGAGAATATATACTATCACAGGTAGGCCTGATGTCATCATACGTTATAACCCCACGCCAGGGTTACAAAGTCCCCGATGAGTCTGAACAAGAAAGACTTGGATTGTCTATCAAATAATGAGATATGAACCTACGTGAGGACGAAGCAACGAAGCACTCAGGAGCATCAACTCTGGGACCCAGGAATAAAGTGGTCATCATCAATGTACAGTAGAGTGCCAGTGGGCAATCTCTCTCGTTTGAACCCAGACCGACAAATCGGAGACAGGGTCTGGCTACAGGGTTGTCGATGTTCTCATCTCGCCGCAGATGTTGCGTTGTGAATATTGTACTATCATACCTCATAACTTCCATCAAAGGAGGCGAGAGAGGAGATTACGCAACTGATCTAATTGTTATCAGAAGCATTAATAGATAGATATACAAGCGAATAAACTACATATTCAATCAAACATAAGACCTCCGTCAACATTAATCGTTTGTCCTGACAAAAGGTATCAGTAAATGATGATAAACATGGGATCGGGGGAACCGACCTGTCACGAAATATGCCTCGGGCTTGGTGAAGTACGCAACAAGTTCAGCCACGACGCTGGGTTTGGCTCCTTCGAGATCGTCTGGCATCTTGGCCGCCTGAATGAACACAGTATTACCTAAACAAAATGCCTTTAGATGGGCTTCGAGGGAGACGTACCATTTTAGCGACAGAGCCGAGTCCGCCAAACTTGTCATCATCAGGATGCGCAACTGGAAAGCGCACTCAGAACAAACGCATTTGTCATTAAACCTGAACATGGCTTACGCATGGGGGTTAGGATGAACCCGGGTGCATAGCAATTCACAGTAATCTTGTGTGGTCGCAATTCTTGAGCTATGTTACCCACCATAAACAAAGGTTCGACCTCAGAGTCAAATTGTGTCTCACCAACTGCCTGTGTCAACCCGCGAACTGCAAATTTGGAAGCACTGTACGCAGACATAGCGAAGATTCCTGGAATTCCCATTTTAGTACATCGGGATCGCGGAACGATGCATTGATTAAAATGTAATCGTACCCTTCTTTCCTGCGCCTGAGCAAGCGGCTGCACTCGCAATCAGTAAAAAAGTCGTTGCATATCTGAACACTGTACGTACCAATGATCCGTCCTCCTCGTCCTTGTTTGATCATTTGCAATGCGGCATATTTGTAGGATAACATTACGCCAGTTGTGTTCGTGGCGAACATTTTATCCCAGTCTTCGGGAGTAGCTTCGGGAAGAAATCAGAGACTGGCTTGAAACAACTCGGAATCCGTGGACATACTGTCAAGGAAAGGTTTGAACAGTGTGATGCCAGCATTCGCAATCATCTAACACACATCATCTAAGTGGCCAAATCAGCGAATAGACGATATGGCTCCACTCACGATATCCAGCCCACCGAAAGCCTCGACAGTCTTGTCGACAAGCCCTTTGATGTCTGCCTCGACCGAGACATTGGCAGTCACGAACAAGGATCGTCTGCCCTTGAGCTCGATCTGTTTGACCACTGTGGCGAGCTGTTCTTCCTTCCCTGGAATGTCGGAAACCACGACATCGACGCCATCATCAGCAAGACGTAGGGCGATGGCTTCACCAATGCCTTGAGCACCCCCAGTGACGATCGCTACACGAGCAGTGGACATCTTCAGCGCAAATAAAGGAGGAGGGTGGAAGGGAGAATATGAGGAGACACGAGGTTAATCTGGGAAGCTGGAGAAGGACGGCTTGAGTTGATGAGAACAGATTTTATAGACCGAGACCAGCGCCAGGAACGGTTGTATAGGCAATATCAGCAATTGCTTAGGACGACCTGCTGACATGGTTGCGGGAAGTGAGGACATCGGTTGGCTTGAAGAAGTCAAGAGGTACGTAAAGGTCCGCAGAGTAAGACGAGAGATTCAAAGAGTAGGTAGTTTGAGACTTCACTGAAACCGCGCGTTGGAGAGGTCTGAGTATGCGCGCGTTACCCGAGAAGGGCATGGTTGATGTCCGGTTGTCGTTTTTTCCGGGGCCGATGCAATCTAGATAAATATTCAAATTACTGAAGCCTGAGTTGGAGAGTGTCCACAACGCCCATGAAGGAAGTACAACACTTTGTCTCGTCGTCAGGAAATGGATCAGACGATCAGCGGGCGGTTCACCAAGAGACGAAGGAAGAAAGGAAAATCTTGGAAAGCTACTTTGAGAAGCGCCCGCCCGATTACGCGCCTGGCGAGGATATTTATAGAAAAGTTCAGGCTTGGGTGGTCTGTTCCACTGTTGTCAGAGTGTTGCTATGTGAATCACTCCTTCGTATTATGTTTTTGTATTTTGAGCCAAGTCCAGGAAAGTGAAAAGGAGAGAACTTGCTCAGTCTAAGTTTTTTCAGTCGCACAAATTGGGTGCTGATCATCTCAAGCCTGAGCTGACCATTCAAGTTGTGATAATCTTCGTGAATTCCATTTGTCTCCTGAAACGTTGGCCACAAATGCAGTTCATTTGACGATAACCAAAACACACCTACAACAGTCCGCCATACCCATAACCACATCGTCGCAAGGATGCGAGTGCCTGTTTAAGGCATGAACTCGGAACTTCATCGAGGCCGACTCAGGGCTTCTTGCTTTAAAAGATTGTGGGCGATATCAGCATTGACAGAAATACAAGGATGAAGCTTGATGTGGTCCTCACCACATGTGGGTGGGCGGAAATTCTATCGACTGAATAACAGACATCGTTATCTTCAGGCATGGAACTCCACTACTAGTGGCTGTAAAATCAGGCAATTCGTGATCGAAATCATTCAAAACGTCCTGATATGACCCTGTGTGTGTCAGCGCACATGTCCAACATGCACATCGCACAGTCGACAAATATCGCCCTGATTTCCATGCGATTTGTCCCCACCATCCGCATTTGAGATGTCCGCTTTTTTCGGACTGCACACCCATTAGATGGCGTTGGTGGCGTTGCAATACGATTCATCCACGACTGTTTGGTCGTATCAATCTTGAATGTGTTCTGGATGAGCTTCAAGGATAGCGTATAACGAGGAATACTGCACATATTATTGAATCCTATGCGTTAACATACTTATCCAAGAGTCTAGAATTGTATCAATCGAAAAACATTCCACCATTGATGCTGACACATTGTCCTGAATGGTACTCGTTATAAGACGGTCTGACTCAGATTCTCAGGTAGCTCACCAGTGACGAATTTAGCCTCAGGCTTAATAAGATAAGCCACCAGCTCTGCAACTTCAAGAGGTTCTCCAACAGCCAAACTCGGCGGGGCACCGACGACCTACGGGTCGATTTCAGCAGGGTTTCGCACCGAAGCGCTGTCATCACTGCATTCCCACCTTCTTTAGTGTCATACCATGACCTCCGAGCTCTTCATCTCCCGGAAGGGCAGCTTGTCAAGCGAGAGTGTCAGGTGGCATACCGAATAATTGGTCAGTTGACATACTCATTGCAGTAAGGATCACACCAGGCGCGTAAGCATTGACCGTGATCCCATGAGGAGCGAATTCCTGAGCTATATCATAAGTGGCATCACTACTTGGAGAGAGGGTTATATCAAATACGTGCCTGCGATTTGTGTCAGCCCCCGAACCGCAAATTTTGAGGCCGAATAAGGTGCCATTCCGACGGCTCCTGCGAGGGCATGTGAGCATCTCTCATGGTAAAGTGTAGATTACAACCGACCTTTCTTCCCTGCAACAGATGCCGCGCCTGAAATGGGATTCATTCAGCGCTATCCCACTCATGGAAAAAGAGAAGCTACCAATGATTCTGCCGCCTCGTCCTTGTTTGATCATTTGCTCTGCAGCATATTTGTAGCACAAGAAAACCCCTTCAACGTTCACCGCATGGACTCGTCGAAAGTCTTCTACGGATGCTGAGGATGCACTTGAGACTTGGGTTTCGCTTGAACTACTCCAAAACTCACCCTCAAGCATTGGCCCAAGTTTCCCAAGGATACCGGCGTTGGCGACCATCTGAAAAGAAGAACGATGTGAGTCAACCTTGATCAGAAACTGCGGCACCACATACAATATCGAGGCTTCCAAGGTTCTCAACTGTCTTCTCGATAGCACTTTTCACATCCTCTTCGGATGATACGTCTGCTGGGACGACGAAGGCTCGTCTCCCCTTGCCCGCGATCTTGTTTGCAAGAGCGGCGAGCTGCTGCTCCTTGGTATGAATATCAAGGAGAGCGACGTCGATGCCATCATCTGCAAGCCGGAGAGAGATAGCTTCTCCGATGCCTTGCGCAGCACCTGTAATGAGAGCAACGCGAGTGGTCATTGTCGTCAATGGGTTACAAGGTGGGTGAAGGGAATGAAGGGATAGGGTATACAGACCTCTCAAGAAACTCGGCCCTTTATAGGCATCTAAGCCCCGGAAGGCGACCCCTGAGAGTGAGAAAGATGTGCATTCTTACCCCTTGTCCCACTGACCAGTATAGTGGCTCCCGTAGTAGCAGTGGCGTATCCCGTCTTGTCAAGTTTCTCGAACATGTGACAGACGTTCGCGCCCAAATGTAAATTTGAGTAAGGTTAGATCGAGGTAGCTTGTTGGACGTCAGCTGAGAATGACGGTCCCTGACGAAGTATAAGACCTCCTGTGACCGAAGCCACTCTTCTTTTCGGTGGTAGGGCTGAAGTCATCACGTTTCCTAGTCACACCGAGACTGGTCAGGGACTTGAACCGAATCATTATCTTTAAATTACCTTATCTTACCAAGGCGCTCGGAGATAGACCCCATCATACCCTCAAGATGTCGAGGGATTCATGAGGAGAGTTGCACGAGAACTCGTCGGGGCCAATGATAGACGTCCTTTGTTCCCTGGATTACCACGTGCAGGGAAGGACATCAACTTCTTCAAACGCGGAAATGGATTGACGGATCCTCGGTTGATTGCTTCGAGCATTGTCAGAATTCCAGGCTGGTCGGCTTCATGGGCGGCGGCTGTCAATGCTGCTAATGTGATCATGTCTTGGGTCCAAGGAATGAAGTCGAAATCAGTTAAACTGCGTACCACCACCGATACTGATGCTTTGACCTATATAGTTTGGGAGAAGACCCGGTAGCAATTCGAGGGAGACGACATCGCGAACTATCACTAATCAGCAGAAATCGGAGTTCGACCTGGGGAAGAAAAGGGACAATCCCGACAATCCCGACATCTTCGAAGGGTTGCTCATCAACAGAGCGCCAGAAATCTGCAGAAGCATTTCCATGGGGGTCCTGACATTTACATCCTCTTCTCGCTTTCGCGATAAGGCCTCGAGATCCGCTTCTCTAGCAGACAGGACGTCTACAAAAGACAAATGCGGGTCAAAAACTCCTCCTGACGTCATTGAATCGCTTATACATGAGTTTGGATGACATCTGGCAGCAGGCCTCCACAATAGAAACCTCCTGAGCTTCTTGAAGCGATTGGCATAGATCAATCTGAAAGCCTGCTGGAACACGTATCAGTGATTTGCCTCAGGACTTGATTTGCCTCAGGACTTGAATCGCGAATTGAGGCCGAGTATTGTGTGAGCCCATCGACGATCACCAGAAAGGTTTCATCAATTGTTATCTCTGACGCCAGCGACGGTACTTACCAGTGGCCTTCGCTCCGAATGGAGGACTTGCTCGTGTGCCCACTCAACGAACTTGAAAGTAGTGGTACGTCCGCTTGAGGTCTTCCAGTGGCTTGCCAATCATACTACGTTTACTTTCAACGAAATAATTCCCGTACGATACCAATAATGTGCGAATATCTGACAATGAATATGCTCAGCACAAAATGACCAATCGAGCTTAAGGCGATACCTACAATTTCGGAACCTCACACCACACAATATCGGGGCTGCAGGGAACCTTGACACTCATGGTGATTGAGTTTTGAAGTTCACCGCAGGTGGGGGCGTACCACCTGATACGACAAGACGAGCAATGGTTGGTGTTTGTAAGAGACATCAAGTCTGGGAGAGATCGCTTCCACGATTCCTTGGTGACAGCGGCAAGGGCAGCAATTCGACCACGATATCAATCGTGTCTCTCTTATGCCGTTTCGATCAACGCGGTGAAGAACACTGTTTCGGAGGGTTGTGGCGTGTCTGATTCGTGACGATAACAGCCACATTCATTCCTACAGAGGAGAGACACGGCTCCGAGTCCTCCTGGGACTCGCGAACATGCATTCACAGCCGCGACAGTCCTATACAGTGATACTTTGGTGTCGTTGCTATTGGGTGGGTGGGCACTATTACGCCTTCACTTTGTCGCCATGGAATACGTTATTTGGGCTCAGAACTCGTAACGATTAAATCGGAAGAGAACTTCAGGCCTCAGGTTAAGAGCTTGCCGAGACCAGCCAGATCCATACGACCCATTGAGCACTGGCATTCAAGTTTGTGTGAAGCTTGAAGGATGCGTTTAATCAGCGCTTATGATTTGACGCTTCCCGGTGACTCCCGTCGGGAGATGCCGTCCGAGTGCTCGAGCATGCGTAAGTATGCCTTATGAAGCTTGCACAAGGTTTACGCATTTAGTATGTCTGGTTATCAGGCTGAGACTGTGGAGAGTAATCGGGGGGCGTGCGTTTCGAAAGCATCCCATCATAATCTGAAGCGCGAGACTCGGTACTGTCTCATCACGATAGATCTGGTCGCAATTGTACTTGTCGGCTTGATACACAGTTTCACCAATAGATACGATAACACAGACTCTATTACGAGATCTATCCCACACTGCAGTCATCAGCCCTGAATTTGCTGTGCCTTTCGGTCGCCCGAGGGACTAATCGAATTGCGTGCCACCATTGATGGATATGCTTTGACCTGCGTAATGGAAGATTCGAGTTCTTCAAGCTGTACCCCACGGGGCTCCGAGGACTCGTTGTTTCGTCACTCACCAGTGATAAATCGAGCCTCAGGTCTAACAAGGAACGCCACAAGCCCTGCGACTTCAGACGGTTGCCCAATATCCATATCTGCAGGAAGGCCCATATGCTGCGGGACGGCTACAATGGGATCCAAGTTCTCGACTCGTTCGGAGCACACTCACCTTTTTGATTACCATACCAGGTCCCCCAAGTTGCAAATCGCCTGGAAATGAAGCTGGAAGCAGATAACGTGGTCAACGCGACGGACACTTGGGAAACACATGAGAATCACTCATTTCAGTCTGAATAACTCCGGGAGCGTAGGCATTCACGGTAATGTTATGAGGGGCAAGTTCTTGAGCTGGTGAGAAAATTAAGCCTCGCTGAAAGCATAGCTCGCTTCGTTCACGAACCGGCGACTTGTGTCAATCCTCGAACAGCAAATTTTGATGCTGCATAAGGAGATGACCGGGGAGCGGCTGCAAATGAACAATCTCAGTATGCTGGCTCGACGCTAAGAACTCAGGGGGAGAACGGACGTTTCTTGCCGGCAATCGAAGATGCACCTGTAGGTTGACAATCGAATGGATGAATCGATAGCGGCCGACATAGATATTGTCTATTAAATACCTATGATTCTTCCCCCGCGTCCTTGCTTGATCATCTGTTGAGCGGCATACTTGTAGCAAAAGAATACTCCTTCAACATTGACTGCTTGGACTTGTCGAAACTCTTCCACAGAGGCTGGTATGTGCAATTGAGATATGTGAACACTGTCGACTGCCAACCATACTCACTCTCATGCAGAGACTGCAATGGACCAAGGATCCCAGCATTCGCTACCACCTAGCATGATGAACATAGCGGTGTCAACTGATCTTCAAACCATACTCACAATATCTAGACCACCAAATGTTTCGACGGTTTTGAGTATGGCATTTTTGACTTCCTCCTCGGATGTCACATCGCCTGGTACGATGAGGGCCTTTCTCCCCTTCGCCACAATCTGACTGGCGACAGTATCCAATTGCTTCTCCTTGGAGCGGATATCGAAGAGGGCAACGTCAATGCCATCTGCGGCCATTCGAAGAGAGATGGCTTCTCCGATGCCTTGTGCAGCACCTGTAATGAAGGCAACACGAGTGGTCATGGTATATGGTCGGGACTAGGTCGCTGTGATTTAACTGAGGGTCCGATTGACTGCGCAATTTATACCCAGCACCTAGCATCGTTATTCCCGCGATAGAAATGCAGTATTTATTCTTTCGACCTTCTGAGAGCTCCGATGAAATAAGAAGAATGAGAGTCTCTGTTGGTCAGACCAAACAACGTCAATAGACCAAAACATACCTACGGGGATCCCAAACTGCTTTCAGTGAACGGTGGACGATTCTCGATATTGCAAGGCCAATGTCAGTTAAGCAGAGAACGAAGGAGGTCAACGAATTAATTCACTAAGAATTGAGCGCTTTGCTTAATTCCCACAAGACCCTTAAGGCTTGCAGTTTCACTTCCAAAACGACTTCACAGAAGCGCGAGAGTCGAGAAACTTCCTCGATTGTCAGAGAATGTCTATTCTACTGGCGGAATGTAATCGGAGAAATTTGCTCCCGAGGCGCTCCACTATTGACATCGATTCGACAATGAACTTCCCAAGCGTGAATAGCTGTCAATCAAAGTTCATTCCTCCGTCGATACTGACACTTTGCCCTGAGAGAAAAGTCATTCTAGACAGCGTTCCAGGTGCCTATGTTGGTGCCTCTTACCGGTGATGTATTGAGCTTCTGGTTTGATCAGAAAAGCCACCAGCTCCGCTACTTCAGACGGCTTCCCAAGAACCATATCCGCAGGGAGACCAAGGAGCTGGTTTCATATCAGTATGTCATCCGTGTACGAATCAGAACCTAGTAAACTGACCTTCTTGATCCCTTGGCCGTGACCCCCGAGTTTCTCGTCCTCTGGTAAAGCAGCTTATGTGCACGGAGTATCAGATATAAACATGTGGTGATATGGAGTATTATTCAGGGACGTACACATTGAGGTCATAACCATCCCGGGTGCGTATGCATTGACTGTAATGTTATGAGGAGCGAATTCCTGGGCTACACTACATTATTGCCCAGCTACCCAAACGATATAGAAATCGCTTACCGGCAACTTGCGTCAAGCCCCGAACGGCGAATTTCGATGCTGTGTACGGAGTGAAACGCGGAGCGCCTACAAGATAACAATAAATTGAGTGCTTGTTCTGCTATGATTCGTGGACACCCGTACCTCTCTTTGCGGCAACGGAAGCTGCACCTGTGTTCAAACGTTAGTCACATTGCTCTGTCAGGAACGGGATCTTGATACCAATAATCCTTCCACCACGCCCTTGCTGATTCATCTGTTGTGCAGCATACTTGTAGCAAAAGAATACCCCCTCTACATTAACCGCTTGAACTCGGCGAAAATCTTCTATGGAGACTACACTTGTGTATCAGAATTCTGCGTTTGAAAGGCATGGACTGTCTATCACCTTCGAGCATAGGCGAAATTGGACCCATAATTCCGGCATTTGCAACCATCTGGAACGAATCGGTGAATACGGTAACAACTAGGTACTGCATTAACCTACAATGTCGAGGCTACCGAGTGCTTCAACGGTCTTTGCGATCGAGGTTTTCACTTCTTGTTCGGATGTCACATCGACTGGGAGTATAATGGTCTTTCTTCCTTTGGCGGCAATTTGATCTGCAACAGTGGCGAGTTGTTCTTGTTTGGAAGGAATATCTAGTAGAGCGATATCAATCCCTTCGTCTGCAAGTCGCAGGCAAATGGCTTCTCCAATTCCTTGTGCTGCGCCTGTAACAAGAGCAACTCTGGTGGTCATGATAAGTGAGACGTGAGTGGGTTTGCTATGAAGGAATAATGAGATCATTGGGATTCCCCGTCTCGCTATAAATACTCCTTCGAAGCTACAGGTTCCACCCAAAGATGACTCCGGTCCGATGAAACCCAGCCCCTCTGTGCAGCATAAGCTTTGTTCTTGTTCTTGCAAGTTCCGTCGTACTCATTCCAAGGAGTAGGTTTGGAGATACAAAGTTTGCACAAATTGCTCGGTGATCGGAGCGGCCTATCTCAGGGAGCACGGAGAGCGGATTTAGCACATACTAGCGTAACAGCAGAATGGAGTCGGAAGTCTTCCTGCTTGTGCGCTACAAGTCCTATAGCTTGACTGAACTCTATGGCCGAAACCAGCGCGTGAGAGATCCGAAACACCTGCTTTATCCATATGAATAGTCACGAGAACAAGATAAGTCACATTCTCCTATGCGTATTTGAAGAAGCCATGTCATCCTTTTCTGATTTAACTCATCGTGACGCCGCTATCAATACTTATACATTGACCTTTCACAATATGAATTAACGACAAGCATGAAGAAAGATGAAACCACTTCACCTGTAATATAATAAGCTTCAGGCCTCACGAGATATGCCACGAAATCCGCAATGACCGAAGGTTCGGCGATTTCCAACTCATTTGGAAGGCCTGCGAACTTCGACGCAAATTAATGAGAGGATCGGTATTTCGAAATCGAACAACACACTTTCTTGATTGTCGCTCCAACGTAACCGCCGTTTATGGCGTCATCCGGGTGTGCGCCTGGGGGCAATGAATCAGTTTGTCGGAAACGACACACCAGGCCAACAACGTACACATCGGTGTAGCGATTAAACCTGGGGCATAAGTGTTGACAGTAATCTTGTGGGGAAGAAGTTCCTTTGCTTAGTAATGATATCCGTATTGAGATACAGGCCTTCCTGAACTTGTACGGACTACGCACCGACGGCCTGTGTGAGACCACGGATAGCAAATTTGGATGTCGAATAGGCTGGGGCATTCATCATACCTACGGGGACATCAAAAAACGAATGGAAACGGAGATTGCATTGGACGTGCCCTGCTTTCCTGCAGCAGATGAAGCTCCTGCGGCAAATCGCGCAGGTGAGTGTTTATCGTGATCACAGGGAAATGTGCGAGCAGACCTAGAATTCGACCTCCGCGTCCTTGCTTGACCATTTGAATAGCTGCGTACTTGTAGCAGTACATGACTCCTTCGACATTGACGGCCTGGACTCGCTTCCATTCGTCTGAAGGAACTGGAAATCGTACGTTGTGAGAATAGTTGTAAGTGTGTGGGACGAGCAGATCTCACGCTCCAGGATCCCGCCGACAGAAAGGACCGCGGCGTTTGCGACCATCTGGCGAAGATATGTCTTGGAAGACCTCAACGAGAAGAATAAACACATTACATACGATATCAAGGCCACCTAAAGTCTCGACGGTTTTGTCGACAGCACCCTTCACTTCTTCCTCTTGCGAAACGTCAGCGAGGATGACGAGTGCCCGGCGACCTTCTGCTTCGATCTTCTTCGCGATTCCTTCGAGTTGCTTCTGTTTGGCATGAATATCTAGAAGTGCCACATCGATCCCGTCCCTGGCGAAACGCAGCGCAATGGCTTCGCCGATCCCTTGAGCGGAACCTGTAACAAGAGCAACCTGAGTGACCATCTCTGTTAGCAGATAGCACAACGCGAAAGTCAAAGATTATAAAGAGAACAGGCGTCTCGGATAAGAGGAGTAGGTCGGTGCTTTTCTAGTGTTTCGTGGAGTACGATCAAACGGAGGTTCGACTGGTTTGAAGAGCAAAGTGAGTCATCGAAAACATCATAACAACGGTACTGATGTCGACTGTACGTGCTGAATGGTCCACTAGAGACAGTTAGGGTACCAAAATCGGTCATTTAGAACGTTTACGACAACACCATCCACATTGTGCACTTCAAGTTCGATCTGAATCCATGGAAACATGATACCAGCTGTGATCTATGGTAGCGCTGGCTTCATACCCAACCCCTCCGTTCGTATTGGAACTCCGAAATGGGTGATGCAAGAATAGAGAAGGGATGCCTGTTATGGGTGCCAGAGACTGAGGCCGCTCGACACCGGGGCTTTGAACGATGTTCCCCAGCTGTGTCCGATCCCGAAGCCTCGAGGTCAATACTCCTCACAGAGTCGCCCACGTCGTTCAGAAATACAAAACGAGGAGTGTCTGGATTTAGAATGAGACTTCAATTCTGCCTCGAGGTGCCGACAGTAGTCATAAATACACACCTGTCAGTCTCTCTTCTGGTTCTTGATCACGATCTGACTCTATAGATAAGAAGACGACTGGGAGCAGACCACATGTACAGCTTGTCAGATACAAGAGGAAGACTTGTTTTTGAAGACAAAGTTTGGGCACTTGGTGGAACACAAACAAAGCGGCTTGTGGTGGCGGGATTGCCTTCGCTGGTGGCGAAATTTCCCGAAAAGGCAGTGCGTCGGGACCGGCCGCGCCACATTTGGACACATGTGGCGATTTGAGCGCTTCTCCCGACGCGTCGGTGGCTTAAAATAGTAATTTCTATGATCGCGCCTCCTTGCCGAGCGTGCCGATCGCAACGGAGTCACGAACAATGAGACGGCACCCGAAAATTCGCGTGTCCTTGGGTATAAAAACCTTCCCACTCGTGATTCATTTCGACCACAATCCTTGACTTGATGCTCTGCTCATTACAACGAACTACGAGCAAGGAATTTCTTGACTTTGCAGTCCCAATGTCGTACCAATACCACTACGATTTCTCCAACCCAACCACACCCGCTGGATACACCTGGGAGATTGATCCAGAATCGACTGCCCCGACACCTCAACAAATGCCAGCAGTACCTGAAGAACACCCAAGTATCTCACCGTCCACATTGCATCATCCCCCCCTTCACTCACCGCATGATATCGTACCTCAAGATCAACTCCAACACGCTCCATTTCAGCCCCCTCCACCACCACCACCACCAACAATCCAGATACAAGATCGCACACTCGCCCCAGGGCAGAGGAGATACCAGTTTGATAACACTACTGAGTCAGACTTCCAACAGGAGGAGTCAAAGCCAATGACGCGTCCATCGTCGCGCAAACCCTCACCATTACGCGTCGCTAATGAGACACGTCCTGACAGCAGCCACGCTCCGACTGCTGGCCCCAGTCGCGTCGTACATACGCGTTCTGTGCGAGACCAATCCCATCCTTACAAGCGTCCAACGTCGGGTGGGTTTGGTTCTCTAGGTGTGAGATCCACGAGTGATGTTCTTCTTCGTGAGCGCCAATCCCAAGTACGACAAGGTCTTGGGAACGCGTCCACCACTATATCGCCAGCTGTCGGAAGCGGAAGAACAGCATCATGTCCTGCAATGTACACATGGAGAGTAAATCCCGTCAACCTACCAAGTCAGCATAGTGTGAGCAGTGGTCGTGTTGGTGATGTGAGTGCTGTGACTGTAACGAGGTGCGCTTTATTTTCATATCCTGAGTGTGTGAGGGGTGAGTCTTCACATGCCGCGACCTTCGCATCGACTTGTTTTACCAGCCCCGAGGACATGACGAAACCAACGCTACATCTAGCAACAACATTACACACCGCACCGATGGCTCAACTCTCACCACCATTGCAACATCATCAATCACCCCCTCCGCCAACCAACCCGACAGCACGATCGGGAAGATTCACCATTCGGACCGACGTCCATTACGATATTGTGACTAACATCATGACTGCCATGATGGAACTCCCAGGGCTCAAGAAGAGTGACCTCAAGGTCACCATGTCGCGATGTCCGTTTAGTTGTGTGCGTCAATTGACTATCAGTGGAAGAAGTCGTCCAGTGTTGCCCATCGCCGGACACACGGTGCAAGAGAGAAAGTTTGGGGAGTTTTCGAGAACGATTGTGGTTCCGTTGGAAACCAAGGTGCGTCGTCTACAGCAAATCTACGCCATCGTTGGGTGACGTGTCAGCTGAACAGCCGTCTGATATCAAAATCACAATGGAGGATGGCATACTCACCGTCAGTGTGCCCGGGGGAACGCCAGCCCAACAAGAAGACCCTCAAGAGATCACCATTTTGTGAAGAAGTTGTGAAATTAGAAGATCGTCGACATGCCTGAATTCGCCCGATTGAACACGCTCTGAATCATCAAAAACGACAGTTACGCTTTCCTGCTATGCTATTCCCACTGCGTACAACATATTGTCAGCCCTCCTTGGTATTTATGTACTATCATCCGTATTATATTTGCGTACTTTGGTTATCGTAGTTGCAGCAGCACCCCTCGCCCCTTTGGTAGGATACCCTATACTTTCCCGTACTCGATCTTTGGTCACCTTCTCCAGCCTTCCTCTTTCGCCCCTTTGTAAGTACCCCGCATTCGATCACGGATGTTGTCTGCTATCACAGGAACCCCGCAGTTCTACCCCGCCTTTGCTCCGGAACCCGTATCGACTGCTTGTACAGATTCGTATCGCGAACAGAGATCTTGACACGTTCACACAGGTGTTTCGAACCCTTCGATCCGATTTAACGTTTCCGTAAGCCCCTTTACAAGACGAGATGAGAATCCTGATGAGAGATGTAAACGATGTGGGAGTGAAAGGCGCGAATAGGGTTGTGAGCGCCCGTGTGTTCATTGGTCTCCTTTCGTTTTGCATACGCTGTTGTGCACGCCAGTTGACCGGATACAAGTCGTCCTATTTCTTCTGATCCGCATGCGAGGTCTAGCTATACTGGGGAGGCCGTTGCAGGGTCATTCGGATCTTCTGAATTGTTATCCTGTTCATGCGACCCCCTGACGCCTGAGCTGGGGTACAAATGTGGTGCTTGATCCACCACGACCACCGATTCTTCATATCTTCAAGCATTACAAGAACTTGCTTTTTCGCCCTTCTTTGATCTCACACTGGTCAGCTCTCTCATTACATACCATCATCTTGCTGGTTCTGCCGATCCCGACTACTCTGTGGGATCATCCTGATTCAAGTTTAGCGCAGAACGCTCACCGGATACATAACGGCCCCTGATATTTTTACTACTGCACGAAACTAAAACCGTCTCTCTATCCTGCCATGTCTCTCCTCAACGGTCTCTTCTCACTGAGCTTGCAGTCCTGGCTTGTCTTGCTGGTCACAATTGTGGTGGTTGCCCACGTCGTTCCGTACTTCGCCGACCCCCATGCAATTCGTGCTTACCCCGGCCCCTTCCTCGCTAAATTTACCGACCTCTGGCTGGGGAGAGTGGCTACCCAAGGTCATCGTTCCGAGGTAGTGCACGAGTTACATCGACAATATGGTGAGCGTTTTCCCCGTCGATCATCGGCGTTCGTGCCACGCAGAGCCTGGTTGTGTCTCGCAATGGGTTGTGCCTCGCGACCAATCAGGGCGCAGAAATTGGAGGGAATTGGTGTCTGCCTACCCCGCCCCTGGTTGCATTCCCAATGGTCTCAGTGCGAGGCGCCCCTCACTCCTGTCACCAGTGTCACCACTACACTACTTCTCATGGTCGACTCGGACTTATGTGAGATCAGCGCCTTCAGATGTTTCCATTGCTTGGCGCTCCTGCCAGTCTCAGTTGCGATTTTTCAGCATTCTCAGAGGCATGCCTGTGGGAGTGTCGCGTCCAGGTGACAATGTCGTACGCAGTACAATCTCGTTGCCCAGGCTTTTGTACCGCGTCAACGTGGTTGGCATGATGGTTTTCTGATGTCGTGTGGTGTTCCCGTGATGCTGATTTTGGTATTGTATCTTCAAGGAAAGTTTGTTCGACTTGCGCCCAATCACGTATCAATTTCGGACCCCGATGCCCTTCAAGTCGTCTACGCCCACGGAAATGGATCCTTGAAATCAAACTTTTACGACGCCTTCGTGTCTATCCAACGTGGCTTGTTCAATACCCGTTCACGACCTGAACACGCACGAAAACGCAAGATCGTGTCTCACATTTTCTCACAAAAGAGTGTATTGGAATTTGAACCCCATGTTCGGCTTTATGTGGCGCAACTTATGAAACAATGGGATCGACTTTGTGAGGGTGGAGCGAAAGGTTTGTCTGGTGACGATGGAGAAGGCGGATGGTCCGGCCGCGACGGGAGTGTCTGGTTGGATTGCCTTCCATGGTACAACTACCTGGCATTCGATATCATCGGTACGTCTCATGAAACAATCCGACCNNGTGCTTGCNTTGNCNNNNT
>JANAWD010000090.1:8192-56654 GCA_027627245.1 Meripilus lineatus | reverse complement strand
GCATNCGANCNGCGGAAGGAAGAAAGGGCTTGCAAACGAAAATGTCAAGGAGGGCTCAGGCGTAGTGGTCGTCATTCGTCTCTGCAAGACACGTGTGGCGTCTCACTCCAGCACACCTCAACCCGTGGGATGTCGAAGTCCGGCAAGGCCACGACGCTGTTGCCACACAAGTCCAAATAAAACCCTGGTGTGTTTTCTGTGGGGGATACCAACAACCCCGGTATCGTGATCTGATCGGTCAAAGAGGGCAGAAATTGTGTGATACAACAAATCCCAAACATATCTTTTATCCTACTGGGACTACTATCTGAATTCCCAAACCTCGACAAGTAGCTGAAACAACTTCAAGTTGGCCGTACTAGTACTGATGGGCCGGGGCGCGCTGGGTACCGCAGTGGTACTTCCGGTTGAGGTGCGCATGCGGCGCATGGAGTGTCGACATGGAGAGTCACTCAAGGGTTATGATTGAGTGTGAAGTAGTGGGGTTGTATCATGCCATGGCTCACCATATTGCTGGCTCGGTCCACGGCTTCATGACAACGATGTGTGAGATTGATGGCACAAAGGCGCAGATTGCATACATACTACTGCCAACAGGTATTCATGCAGTCCCTACACTCGTGGGGATGAGCAGGACTGAACTTGCAGCGCGGATTGTGACAGACGACCTGGAAAGAATTTAAGAAGGTAAATCGATCGAGAGAATCATGTTGTTGGCACCCACCATCTCTTCTGGCTGAAAGAAAGTAGTGTGAGTCAGATCTCGTCAGGAATCATCTGAATATATACATATTACCATAGCATATCTGTGATTGCATGATGTATAAATATATAATACACTGATAGAAATCGCGATATGAGAAGAGGGGAATTACAGTCCGACCAGATCCATATACTCACTGTCGACGGCAACACATACTAGGATGAAATATTTGGTCGTGAGGGGTAGATTGAGTTAGCTTTAGGACTGGCGAGATAGAAGTGAAGCAAAACAAAACCTTGTATCTGGAATATATACCGAACATGAAGGTGTACCCTACCGAAAGTTCTGGGATTACATTGACCGACCCTGTCAATCTCTAAGAGCCCGACTGTAAGCACAAAATCCATTGGATCCACAGAGCGTCACAGGGGCCATGCGGAGCCGTATGTCAGGAGGAAGAGCGCAACAATTGAACTCTTAGCAACTGACGTTGAAAAATTCCTGGACGAACACGATTGGGTAGGAGCACCCGCCTTCGCAGCGAAAAGGACCCACGAAGAGGGCCCGATCAATAAACATGAGAGTTTAGGTACCTGAATAATGCGTTAGCTGTTTAGGTCGATACCGAACAAACTTGATCGGGACTCATTCTAGCACCGTAAAGCCACAGCAGCTTGTGTTGAGTCGGTATTTCCTTCTCTCCAGCGATATGGTGTTCCAGCTGAAATCATATTGACATTGCAAGGCGTTATGATACAAGAAAAAAAATCTCGACAGCCAAGATGAGGACACAATGTGATCCGAATCGGAGAATTGGGGACCTTGCAAGTCGTCGACGTGTCGGGTATGGGTTGTATATTTTCGTCAGAAGGGGTATTGAAAAAGAATCGAGGGGCTGATTGTCTCCATTTCACCGGATGATGACAAAGTTATCAGAGTTAAGTGCGCTGAAAGGAGATAAGCTGGGTGCTACACGGATTCGAAGATAATTCCTGAAACTCACGCCGCGTCAAGACACCACGGGAGTCCTGCTGCCTGCACGACAAGCAATATTTCTGGCAAGGTGGATCTAAGACTTTGAGAGATAGGTCTCGGTTCAATCACACGTCAATGGAGAACACCGGGGTAGCCACTACCTAAATGGGATCAGGGTCCAACTTACCAATCTCAACCGCTCAAACAACACAGCATCTGCGCCGGGACCAAAACTAATCAACAATGTACCTTCTTCGGTCCACGTCAGTACCAAATCCCGCGCTCGGAACAAATGCGATAATGCCCAACAAGGTCGTAATGGATACAGTCCATACAAGCCAAACCTCGATGATGGTTGCACCCCTGGCGGCACTTTGGTAAGGGTTGTCCTGAAGATTCGCAAGTGTGGGGTAAGTAGCAAGAAACTTGGGGGAATCTGTTGCACAACACACCGTCGTGTCATTCATTAAGAGCAACTGGGATCGACAATTGTCAGGATTCTCAATTTCCGGTTGGCAACCCAGATGCCGGAAGTTCAGTGTCTCGTTGAGCTTGAGGATGTACACAATCTACTGCGAAGCAAACAGATCTTGGTGGGGTCTCGGGAGCACCCTCTACCATAAAGGAAGATCTAGCGGATGATCAGCCACAAATTGAGACAAGACAATGAACATCACTTGTTCAAACGGCTTCTCAGTCGCCGCGCGGGAACGAAACGCCCACTTGAAGAGAGAGAAGTGAGCCCAAACAACTACATCTGCCACAAATTAAAAAAAGAAAAAAGAGGTTGTGGAGACCTGCCAATCACTGTAAAATATGACATCTCTCTCCGCCTGTCTGTCTGCGTTCAATATACCGAACGTGTTTCAGCAGCGAGGGGACGTCGATACCGGATATCAAGCACCCTCTTCAACTTCAGTGACGTTCGAGGTGTGAAGTGTGACAACAAGATGTGTTACGACTCGCGAGAGAATGAGTGAACCCTGGGACTTGAAGCTTGATGCAGCCAAATGGCTGGCGCTCTGTGCGGATCCCCATTCCCATACTCAATATTGGGGGCGATTCTGAGCTACCATACCGCAAATGTGCGGATACTCGAGGGCGATTAATCAATTCGTGGACTGGTAAACAGAGTTCCATTGTGGGCTCTGAATTCCCCTCTGCGGCTCTCCTGGGCCTGCCGCGTGTTAGTGTCAGAGGAAGATCGCAGGACATATAGAAGTGGGAACTCACTCGATGCTTCTGGTAAGCGAAGTTACCACTCACAAAGAAGCCACGGGGACAAGAACGAGAACCGACGTGAGCCTTGTGCAAGCTAGATCATGATTCCCTAGACAATCAAGAAATTTGAAACCTGAGAACAGTTGACAATGATGAGTTTGAAGTAGTAGGCCGCGACAATTCCATGGTAGTCTCAAGCTCACCACATTGTGCGGACTATTTATATGGTGTCGGAAATGTATCTACTCGCCTGAGGGAATCAGCACCGCCGCGAAGAGACTAAGATAGTTGTCTGAGTTCTGCATCGATTCAAATATTCGCATATCTCAGGGTACTGTGGTTGAGAACAATAGGACCGATGAGTTACGCAACAGAGAGACTCAAGAAGCCAAGACGACCGACAGTGTCCGACACGAGTCTTCCACTGATCGAGTATTGCCAAACAAGGGCAAACATGTACTCAGGGCCCGGGGTCGGTTCATGTTGAGTTCAAGGACCGATCGACGACTTCACGTCACTCTGACATGGACACACAACTCGAAGTAACGATGAAGATAGCTAAGGCACAATCTATATCGATGGCTCAATGAGAGGCCGAAGCGGCCACAAACGTATCGATATAATCTCTCTAGGGATAAGTTCAGAAGGACAGCAATTTCGACAGATCCGGCTGGAAAAGTCAAATAATACGTATGCAGAATCCAGCCAGCGAGATGGTCAATGAAAATGTGTGCACATCCATGCATACCACCAGAAAGAGAAGAGACCGCGATGTTGAGCCTGGCATCAAACACCTGTGGTGATTCATAGACGCGTATCAGAGCATGGAGAGAGATATGGAATCAGTACAACGAATACCTGAGCGAGTGGTGGGATCGAAATGGGGAGGATAGTCGATAAAGGACAGCCGGAACTGAGGTGAAGTTAACAAAACATAGGATCTCACAAACGCAGCCGATGTCGATCAGAACCTGAATGTCAAGCCTAATTGTGCCAACACGCACCTTTGAATACGGCAATGCCTCATCAACCATCCACTACACTGACAACGACCCAGAGTATCGCTTCTCGTTGGACTTCAAATGGACGTACAGCGAACGTTCCGACGATTCGGAACCAGCCCGAGTTGGAGGGGTGAAAACAGGGAGACCTCATCGATCGGGACGACTTGGAGGTTGCATGATGGTAGGACCTAGCAAGTCAGCAGAAAGATGCAATGCGGGATAACAAATCCTTGGGAGGAGCGTTCATTCCATTCGGAGTGATCGGGAGAGCGTGAAAACATGAACTCGAAATACTCACTCCGTTCGCAGAACTTGCTCGCACCGGCTTAATCTTACGTGATACTTATCGGATGGTGCCGGTAATCGGAGAGACCCCTGAAGAGGCAGTTACCGGACAGGAATGGGGGGGGGGGGTCGTGGTGTGCAGTTCAAAGAAAAAGAGTTAGGTAGCTAATGGAATCCCTTGGAAGCGCATTGCATGAACAATGGCGTGCCAATGTTTATCAGTCCAGCCGATGATACCATCCGAGGACGACGGCTAAGCTTGCAGGAGGAGCACGCGGTTTTGACCAGACAACCGCCTAAAGGAGAGAGCAATAGTAACCTTTTGGACAACGAAGTCCCCTTGGCCATTGGCATGAAAGCCATGGTGACTTTCAACGTCGACACAGAGGCAGATCTGACGAACGGAGCCAGAGGCACAATAGTTGAGATAGTTCTAGATCCAGTTGACGAAGGTGCGCACACCAAACAAGGCATCGTAAGGCTCCAAAAGCTGCCAATATACGTGTTGGTCAAGCTTGAGCATAGTATACTGAAGGCGATCGGCAATTTGGAGGCAGGAGTCATACCGGTGGAGCCCGCACAGAAAACGTTCTCCATAACCTGCAAAGGCCCCTCAACATCAAAGCAGAAGAGCGTGACAGTCAAGAGGCGTCAGCATCCTATCACGAGCGCATACAGCTTTACAGACTATAGGTCTATGTTGCGCTTTCTCGTAGTAGGGGTCGACAGAGTATACGACTTCTGAGAGACTTCGATGAGCGAAACCTGTACAAACCTATTGAAGACGCATTGCAAGAGGAGAATGCGAGGTTGAAGAGGCAGGATGAGGAGACAGCACAACGATACGGAGAAACGGGTGAAGGGTGAAAGGCATGTATAATAACGCGCATGTATTTACACACTAAGTAGCCGGCGGTGCCTGAGGAAAAGACGAGGGACAGTTAAGACCATACAGCAAAAAAAACGCTAGCCTGAGGAGGAGTGAGGCGACAAGGGCATGAACACAACTCGTACAAAAGCTAAAGCTGGAAGGACAGAACATGCAAAACAAGGCGCGTGTCCGTGGAGGAGGGCGGGGGGAGGCGAGCAAAACCGGAAAGTCCATAAACGAGTGTGCCGCACGGACGAGGTTGGAAGAGGGGGGGAGGGGGGTGACAACGCGATCCTTCCAAGAACAGCCCACACTTTCCTAACTTATCGACATCGTGAGCGAAATACCTCGTCGTAATGTACAGCGACAAAGGGACAGATGAAAACCACCTGGAAGAACTTACCATCAGGCACCACAAGCGTCAGGAGACTTCCCAGCTGCACTTCCGATGGCAGCCGGAGAGACAAGCATATACGCTGATGCAAAAGCTTGACTTCCTGGTGAAAATCCGAGGAGATTATTACAACGAGACGCAAGCCATGATCGAGGTCGAGGGGACACTGGGAGAGGTAGCTCGGCGGGGAGGTGGGAGAATGGGGGACCCGACGACCAAGGAGAAGGGGACGAGAGTCTGGGCGAGGTTTGCTTTGGAGTTTCGAGACGGTAGACAGCCAGGTTGCTTTCTGATGTCTGCTCTCGAGGGGGAGTTCACAGAGATCCGGAAGGTAGATTAAAGGACCACTCGATAGCAGTAGGCACAGAAAGCGAAAAACACCGCGAGCGATGCAAACTGAACGACGGACGAGGGCGAGCAAACGTGAAAGCTCCGAACCAGGCATTAGTCAGCGAGATCACATGTTCGTAAGGGACGACACGTGGCAGGAAAAGGATGACACAAAAGAGGCTAGTCAGCTGTAGGCAAAACTGCGTTACAGGCGGGTGCGGGTAATACCTTGCTCTGCGAGCAAGAATGGCGCCGGGATGGCACCACGTTGCTGCCACACAATTGATTATGACAGGCGCGCGTTGGCCAGTGGTCGTGTTTCCGAGCGGCTGCAACTTGAAGTGAATAGGACAATGTTGTAACAATAAGAGTGCGATGTCGGTAGCTGATACAAAATTAAAGGCGACAAGCTACATTTGGTGATGTTGAAGTCAGCGAATGACGAGATGTTCAATCTGCTCAGGTACAGCGACAATGAGCTGGTGTAACATACCTGCCTCCTCAGGTCCCTCTCCGACAGTGGGTGAAAAGTCTCTTTCTTCCCTCTGGCCTTGCCGTGTCGAGGAGGCCATAGCTATGACAGATCGATACTTACTGTACGATACACGACCCTATCAGGCACGGTGTGGGAGAAATGAAATCCTGAGAGATATCATAGCGGTATTCGTCAGACCACTATACCCGTCATGAGTAATGTGACGCTAAGGGAAACGGGAGATGTGAGGGAAACAGAGGTATCCATATTCTTCGTGCCAGACGAGGAGAGCCCACCACAATAATTGAATGGTTCTGTGATCTGGCGAAGTCAGCGAGTTCTTGGCGTTCTTCGAACTCGATGACGCACCGGAGAAAATGTTGGTACTTTGAAGGCATTTTGGTGTCAATCACGGAGTATGAACGATTCCCTGAGGGAAGTCACTCCCTTATTACTCCACATCCGAAGTGATTATTAGCTTGGTGTTCCAGAGGTTGCAGGTGAAACACGGATAGGATTGATTCTGTAGGAGTATCAAAAACCTATGCAGATGCTGAGAAAATAACAATAAGTCTCACCAAAAATTTCTACATAGGCTCAATAACACTTCTGANTTGTTCGAGTTTCTGAGAAAGCTCCAGCGGACAGGTGACGATAATGGAAATGAGTCGCTGTGGTTTCACAGTTTCGCAAGCATCCCCGGTCCAGCGGGCCAATCACCCAAGGCAGCTCCGGATAAAATGAGACTTCATGATAGAACTGGATCGGAGTCATGTGTATGTTTGGTGTTCTCTGGAAACTGAGCGGATTCAATAAGAAGCGATGATAATCTTTCCGGCGGCAGAGGAGACTTTCAGGTCTGCGTTTGCATTCAGGGACATTAGGCGAAGTCAATCAAGCGACCAGTGTTTATATCAAGATTATCAGACTTAGATAGGACACCACAGTGAATAGATTACCTAGTAACCTGTACACAAGACCAAACACCACTTTCCGAGATTGTCAGCAGCACACACAAGGATAATACAATTTCGACCTTCCAGGAAAGCATATCCGAGTTCTTAGATGCAGGAACCAGCCCAACAAATGCACGATTCTGGGAGGGATCCTACAACGAAACTCTCTCCGGCGGCTGTGGCATCATGTGAGGTTTGCGTGTTTCGAAGGTCAGTCAACATGATGCCGCCCGTATGGGTTCCACAGTCGAAATTCCGTTTCAGGGGCGCAGGCGGCACACTGCGTTGGTACCTGAAGGGCTAGATAATCCAATGAGGCTTCTCAGCGCGGTCTGCCTAGGGTGTGATTCTGCGTACTATACTGCTGACTTGGCTGGCGGCTATGGGAATGGTCTGGCATGAGGTCGTGGTCAGGATGATAACATACAGATCGCTTACAATTGCCAGCAGGTGTTCCTACAATCTGTACAATCAACGGGGTGCACATTGCTAAACTTGCACCGAGGATTGTCACAGACAATCTGACGCCATTCAAGCTCAGGGGATCTAGCACAGAAATATCCGACGCATTACCCACCAACTCCTCGGGCTGAACAGGAAGGATCGTGTCAAAACCTGCCGAACACCACAGCAATAAAGTGGACGCATTACCATGATATAACCATGGTTGCAAAGCGTATAAACATAGAGTACGCTGAGCCAATGTGCGATGGGTGAGATGTGGTGGTACCTCTGACTTGAATGTGGACTTACTGGCGACGGCAGCACATCGCTTCAAAACGAAAATACGGGAATAGGGCTGTAGATCTGGACTCAAGCAAGTCTGGGGGTATTCTGAGATCTGGAAGGAGAGCCTTGCGCCAATAAATAGTTGACGAGGTGTTATTTGCCTCCCTGTGGACGGACAATAGAACTGATTCTGGTGACCCATATCAAAAGAGGGATGAACGGACCGCTCAGGAGAGTAGATAGTTACGCTCTGAAATTGGGAATATTCCGCCGCTTAGCAATATGACCCAGATGGTACTTGAAGATCGAACCTGTAGCCATGCTATGAAACCTGTGTGTCAATACACCATAGAGAGCAGCAGCTGGTTAAACAGAGAAGGAATCTTGTTCGTGTTCAACTTTATGTCGGCCCGAAGCTGCTGAAGAACTCAAATATATGTGAGAAATACTGGAGTTGAGCTGATGAGCCTACCTTGGCAGTGTCACGACATTCTGTGAATAGGTTTCAAGGTCAGAATCTACTATCCGATTTTTATACATACCAAGTACACATTCCTCCACATGAGTCAACAAGCGGTTATCTCTGAATAGGGGTGTGTCTCTCTGTACTGTCAGGAAAAGGGATGGGCATGGGGAGTTCAGGGGCTGTATGTCAGACGCCTGAAGAACAAGCAGGCCGTTTTGAAGGCTTTGAGGTGCTCATACAGAAGCAAGATATCCGAAAATAGTTGCACTTCTCGACTGTTGAGTGATTTTGGTCTATCCACGAAAAAGCGGATATTATGCCCCAAATCGAGATGACCAGGGGACCATAAGGATCGCCGCGACACAAATTCATTAAACGTCTTCCAAGAGTAATATCGTTTCCTGTAGAGCCTCAGGGTATGAAGCCGTTATTTTTTACCATCGACTTGGACGGGAGCGAAGCCCTCCAAATCTCAACTGAGGACAGCGAGATCGAGAATCCGGGGAACCACCTGACAAGGACTTCTAAAATTTGCCGACCCTGGATCCCTGTTTCGTGTGCAGAAAACATAAGTATCCTTGCATGAGGCGGTACTCACTACCATCGGGGAGGGAAGTGAATACACGTACCATAATGGCGGATCTCTCATTTTGATACTGATTTAGGCCACAACCACCACTCATGGCAAATCACAGACCATGTCTGCGAGGCCCATTTACTGCGATATTGTTACAATTTCCCCTAGTTGAGGGAAAGAGCCACTCAACTGCTGAGCTATACATGTGCATACGTAGTCAATACCGACGCCGTCACGAGAGGGGGATCATCTACGGGGCTCCTTGTACATGTTGCAAGGGAATCCAGGAAGCGTGATGCCTAGTAAAGCCGAAACGTGTATTACGAATCATCGATCTTCGCATCGCAAGTTGCTACTCGTTCAAGCAAATAGAAATTCAATTGCCCAGTGGGTGGATAAAAGAGTAAATGACCAGATCGACGTTGCTCGTCATACTGGAGGTTTTCGATAATTTCGGGTTGTATCGAAGCGCCGAATCGATCTCACGGCCACAAGCGGTGACAATTCTCTGCAACCATGGAAGTTTAAACTTTGAACGTTTAAATCCGAAGCTCAACATCTGCACAGTATCTATACTTTACACTGGTCTAGGCAGGATGTGTGCATTAATCTGCTACAACTCCAGTGCTGTATGAATTTGAAAGATCTACCTATCGGCATTATGGCGCCTTTTACAGCACTTGCGGGCACAGGCGGGCTTCTGCCTTCCCACCGGAGACCGTTCCTCCTATCAATGACGATCAATGCAAGGGGACAGTGCTATTTGCAAGTGTTTCGGTGAGATGGGTCAATTGTTGTCGTCTCGAAGACGATTTGATGCACCAATCAATCAGCTTGTAGAATTCCCATTCCTTATGACCCCTGAGCGCTGAACGAACGAACATCGGGTCAATTTCTGGATCGGACAACAATCACATTACTGATTGTCTACGAAGTCTCGTCTCGCAAAATGCAGCGTAGTAATGTACTCCACCGTCCTGCCGTACAGAAGAATTGCATTGTCTAGGACGCCACTAGGAAGAAGACGATAATGAGTGGTCGAAGAACTTATGGAACATCAATAGAAGCAATAGGTGCTCCCAGATGTCAGCCCACCGCGCCAAACCCCTCGTCGAATCAAGTGATTCTGTCAACGTTATGATTCCGCGAATTGTACCAGAACGAACTGGAATCTCCTCACATGTCAAATTGAGATCAAACTCGGCGGCGCCATTGTATCCCGAAGTTGATTTCCTGGACTACAGTGGGGATGTAGCTACCTCCGCAATGTGGGTTAAAAACGTTCATTGACCATTTGGAGCCAATACGACGATGATAAGATGGTGCTAGAAGATGAGAAACTCTCAGTTATCAAAGATACTGAACCGAAAGGAACATGACTTCACTGTGAGATTTGGTGTGTCGAGACTGGGATTTGCAAAATCTGTCTGAACCCGCCGCAAGAAACCCCAAAAATAGGAATCGGATCCGCATGGCACCCATTGAGCTCTTAAAGGTGCATAATCATAATCCTGGCAGTATCTTCGGGTGGACACGTTGTGACACAAGCGGTTGGAAACAGTGAAGGAGCGGGGGCCTTCACAGTCCGTGGGAAGTACAAGCAGTCGCGGAAAAGTAGGTGCGTAATTGGTGGTGGTGGTAAATGAGAAGCGGATAGAGGAGGGCTTCAAGGATGCTCAACAATTGAGACCAAGTTGGCGGCTCCACGTGTACAAGGTGTCTGTTCGGTCCATATTGGGGAACCCACGATGGTGTTGCCAAATAATAGCAAATATTCGGGCCTTACCCGACTCGCCAGCGCCGCCACGCAGCGCAACTTGCAGTTGAAGACGACGACATTGCTGTGAGAACTCCTACTCTGTATTCCTCAGTGAGGACATGCGCCACCCAATACCCTAACAGTAACTTCAGAAAAGGATTAAACGGTCGCGATAGTACGATGTGATCTATGACGACTACAGCTCCATGGTGAACCAATATCAACGCCCCTGAGATACCACCCAACAGGACGACCGGATAAAACGTAGAGGTAAACCACAGAATCTCATTCCGGTAAGAGGTAAATGCTGTGACTCATTCATTGATGCTGATTTATGTGTCGTGCTAGGATGTCCGTCTCGGCAGAACAACTAGCGCACTGCGATGGTATTTGGATCGCTGAATGTTGCGAATGAGAGATCGTAAGTCTTGTAGTCGAGGTTATCTGTGCTCACTGTATTGTTGGCTTGGATGATGACTGTTATAATGCAGCGACTTGAGAACGAAATCAAGACGACGGCATATCAAATGCTCACAATTGCCAGCAGGTCTGTCTGCAGTCCTTGCACACCGCGGGATGTGCGACGCTGAACCTGCAGCGGGGGCTGTCGCATGCGATCTAGCGATAATTGGTATTAGAAAATTTGAATATGCTGGAGTCATCGCCCACCATCTCTTCGGGCTGGAGAGAGCTGGATTAGAACTGGTGGCGCAAGGAAACGAGGAGGTAATCATTACCATGATATACCCATGATTGCAAAGGGTGTAGACATATAATATGCTGATGTTAATCAGTGAGAAAGAACCAGAAAATCTGAGTTGGATGTGAACTTACTGGCGACGACAGCACATTGGTGAAGAAGATCGAGTGTATGCAACCGATGACGATTCAGGTGTCCGTACAATAGAGGCGAGTCCGGAAGATGCTTGGGGAGAAGCTCTCACTATACAGGAGTACATGGCCGCGTATTTCTATCTGACTGTGGTCGTAAAATAGAATTGGGACATGAAACATTGAGAAGGGATATGGAGCGAAGAGAAGACGGGTTGAGGCACCGTGCAAGTTGTGCGACAGCAACTACTCAATGAGAAGCTGCAGGCAGGGTATGGAGAGCAGGAGTATTCACGCCGTGAGTTTGCGATATAGAATAAAAATCGCATCAATGAGAGGAAGTTTGTATATGCGATCATGCCGGTCCACGTCAAGGAAACTGGAACATACTGCGGGAAGACGCTCATGCTATAAATTTTCTTTGTCCAAAAGTCGACCACACGAGGAACGACTCACATACCGGCGATGGAAAAAGAACGATAATCAGTGTTCATTCGAGGATAGCATAAACGACAAGGCTTATCCGACAGAGGGGAACTATACGTTAGCAGTGTATCTGGCAAATGAGCGCACCCGGAATTGAGGTATCGGGTTTCGATTCGCCCCTACGATAGGAAGAAACAAAACGCTTCGAAAGGGTCGATCAGGTAACAGCAAGTTTCCGCTGTCTGAATACACGATGTGTTGAAGTCTATCGATGTCGTGAGCATTGGATACACCAGGGTCGGTACAGCTGGCAGACCCTTGAACGGAGAAAAGTAAGACTAATGCATCCCAGCTGCCAGGACAATAGAGATAGGGTCTATCGTACCTCCCAGATTTCTACCTCCTTGGTTTCCAACACATTGTCCATGGAGGGCGCATTCGATTAGAACCATGGTTGTTCAATACGAAGGTGGTTGCACTGGGAAAATCAAGGAAAGGCTCAAAATCACTATGACATGTGCAAACGTAGTAACAGAAACCCTCGAATATCAGGGCCTGAGTGCAAACCTGCGTTTTCACCAATGGTAGGATCTTTGAAAGGTCCAGGGGATGCGACTGTATGCCATAGGGAAACACCTTCCTAATGTGAGCATCAAGTCGGTAGTTTCATCCTCCGATGAGAGGTTGCTCGCTTTTTGAAGGGGATCTTCAAATTTGGCAGGTCCAACGAGATACTGATCGCTGGTAAAAGGCTACGTTTTGTTCCCCTAGAGGACGTGTCGGTCTTCTAGGTGTCACATATCTCCCCATCAAATAAGTACGATCTACTCAACTTGTTGAAGACTTGACCAGTGCCAATCGCGAACGTGGACCAAGATCGGGCATTCAGGCGTTGGCGGGGGACAATTGCTCCTTGCGAAGGCAACCAATTAATCCCGACCCGGAGACGCCGCGCATGTGATGCCATGCCATGATACAGCGATGGATTGGGTCAGAGTGGAGATCATGATCCTCGGGGTCTAATTGAACGCGACAGGGAATAGGGCTCATTCAACCGAGGAATGTCAACAACATGTCAAGACATAAATAGGGATAGACTGTCTTCCGAAAGATTTCAAACATAGCCTCATTTTAAAGTTTAGAACCGTCTCCGGGCCGCGAGTCGAGAAGACGACCAAGGGACCTGATGGTCGCCAGATAGCCTATAGTGCATCTCTATGTTCGCGTCTGGATATCGTCGACCATGCTGCTTCATCCAGGGGAGCCTCGGCGAAACGCCAATTGCGATAGATAGCTGAAAGGACGAGACGATATAAATACAGCACGACGTCAGAGTGACTGTCCTGAAAACTGTGAGTACGGCTGCCTGGTACAAGAGAGCAAAGGGGCAGCGGTACTAGCCTAGGATTCCATTTCACCGGGGTACACCTAACATCAAGCATCCATGGATGACACGTGTCTGTCTCCAAGAATCGCCGAAGATATACTGGATCGAGAGGAGTGAGACCGAAGATCAAAAGTGCGGAGGAGAACCAATGTTGAGTTGAGTAATAGAGTCTCAGACTTGGAAGGTCGTTGTATAGGTCTCCTGTAGAAAACAAGGGATAACAAAAATGGTCGATATACTTTAGAATTAGGGTTCCAACCCTGACTATTGTGATACTCACCTTGGAACGTGGTGACGCCTCAGCAACAATACTCTCCATAAGTGGGCAGGTCTTCAGGCTTCTCGAGCTTCGAGCAGGCCTACAACCACGATTCAAACAACATGATGGGGCCGAAACATGGTGTCGTGATTGAAACCAACAAAGCCTCAAAGACGGGCTGGAATGGAGGAGTAGCCTGAGTTATGTGGTGCACGACGGTGGAATACGGGCAAGTCAGGTGAGGAGTACAAGGAACCTCGGGGGGAGAGTCACAGGGACCTAACTTGGGTTGTGTGCTATGATCGGTTGAGGTGAAAGAGAACCTCGGACGTTACCCAAAAGGTGCCAGCTGACCAAACCTGTGATGCCACCACGGTGTTGCCATACAACAACAAACAATCATTTTCATGGATTCCAACCAACTCGGAATTCGGAATCGGAAATGAGCCAGCTTCAATCTGCTTAAGTGCAGGAAAAATGCTATTCTTGTATTCACCATACATGATAGACCGGATAGACATATAAATTTTGGGTGAAATCAAACCCAAGGCCGAGGTAATTTCGACGCGACACGAAACAGGTTGGCAATGCGCGGGGGTGGGCAACACTCAGTGCAGACCACTATGTTACTGTATATTGCCATTCGATGACAAGAAACAGGGCGTAACTCAACGTGCTATCAGAATGCGCAAGTTGGCTGGGATGACAACAAATAAACATACTGAAGATAACACACAAGACTGTAATATCCTTTAAGATGGGTTCCAGGGTCGGAAATCTGTTTGTGGGGCGCACGAAGCGCACTGTGTTGGTATATGGAATGCTATATAGTTTCCATGAACGGAATTAACACGGGATATATAGAGTGTAGTACAACTCACTATACTGCTGACTTGGATGACGGCTGGTCAAACGGTCTGGCTTGAGTTGGGAGTCGGAAGAACGATATTCACAACGCTTACGATTGCCAACAGGTATTCCTACAGTCCTTGCAGTCGAGGGGGTGGGCATCGCTGAACCTGCAGCGAGAGCTATTGCAAACGACCTACTAACAATTGGGGGATCCAAGATAGAAAGACGCGACACATGACCCACCAACTCTTCAGGCTAGATAGGAAGGATTGGGTCAGAATCTGTCAAGAACTACGAAAATGTAGTGAGTGCATTACCATAACATAGCCATGTTCGCAGCCCAAATAGACATACAATACGCTACATTTGCTGGTGAGTAAGAGGGGATACGTCTGAGGGGGATGTGAGCTTACTGGCGACGACAGCACATGACTTTGAGGCAAGAATATGGAGATTGAGCTGTGGATCCAGATGCTGGTAGGACGTAAATGTGCCGGTAAGACACTGACCAGAGACACGCCATAGGAAGATTGTACTAATAAATAGTAGCACGGCAAGATACCCATTGCGCTCAGCATATGGCAATAGAACCAATTCTGGAGGCGTAAACGAGGAGATATCCAACAGTATGGCCTTGATGGTAGCGAAACAAACACGCATACAACCTCTAATCGAAAGCTGTGGATCAATACACCACAGTATAACGGATGAAGAGAAAAAGGACCGGGTGAAAACAGAGCTGAGATGATGGTCTACGATGAAGTCGTGACATGGTGTGGGGAGATGTCAGTCTCAAAAGTTTTCCCTCTCACGAAATGATACATACCCTGAATGCTCTCATACGACCGTTTGAAAAGGACGATGTATGGGCTTGGGCATATCGCTTCGGAGATAGTCATCTCTCGCATCTGCTGCTTGTACTTGCTCTGCTTCGGTTCTAAGAGGAAGCAGGGGGGCTTGGACCGTTCGCAGGCTGTAAATGCAATGTATGAGAAACAAGCACACTTTTCCAGTGTCTCGAAGGCGCTTATAAAGAAGCAAAGGGTCCAGAATCAAGAAAATTTACCGAGTGGTTTTGAGATATCCCCATTCGTGGGTAACAGTGGGGCATCACTGCAATAGGTTCTAATGAGATTCGTTGAAGTGGTGATAAACGTCCGATAGCGCCTATGGTTTTTGAAAATCAATCCTTAATAAAAGCAATGGTCGAATCTTCACTGGGGTAATCGAGATCGGAGAAGGCGGAATCAGGTTACGATAAGGTTGAGTTACTTGAGTATCATCTTTGGTATCGCATATATGATGTGGTGCGGAGAAAGCACCACCTAGTACGTCGATTGGTGGTTCATCTGGAAAAAGACAAGCGGCTATATGGGCCCTGGTAGCGTACATAGCACGAGTAGACAAATTGCCGGTCCCCCCTCTACATAGCACTGCATAATAAGGACGTGCCTATCATCGTACCATATAGCCCATATATTGTCGTGCTAAATGGTGCTATGGTTACTTTGGTGCAACAGGATCAATTTTCTCCTGGCTAGAGGCCGGGCCAGAATATTCCCAATATAGGTTGTGCTGACAAATGCATACAGGCGGTATATCTCGGAATCGCATTCCTTCGGGTTCCGCCATGGCTATTTTGGGAATTTGGCGCTCACACTATTCCGACATAATATTGGGCGGAAACATAATGAAATTGGTCTATACGCGTCGAATTACATGAATTGACAGAGACTTTTGGGTAAGAGACTGATGAAAAGAAATAGAATTGCATCTAGAGGGGCTCATTTGCCTCAAATACGGCCATATCCAACACGGGACCCCGTCCATGTACCTTTTGAATTGTGGCACCTGCGCTGGCTCTACGCAAATGCGCAAGTCAGCAATGGTATTCCGAGTCTTCGAGTTGATGAATCCAAACATACCTGCAATTACTGAGGATTCTTTGTTGGAGCTTCTTGGTAGTCTCCGAGCAAGTGCTCGTGAACCTGCGCCAGTCTTCAAGTGTGCTGAGGTAGCTCCGGTAAAGTGGCCCGTATTCGATCTCTGTAAAGTCCACATTACGATGAACCCCGGCGTCCCACTCGTTGATGGCACAGTGAACCTGTCCGAGTCAAATTATCACATGAGAATATGGGAAGCTATTAAATATTGTATCACTGACCGTTGTAGCAATCAACGCAAGTGTGACCAAGGGAATCCCTCCGTCTTCGTTGAAGTATGCGGCATACTTAATTCCCATGGACTGGCCGTGCTGCCGAAAGAACGCCTTGCAAATGACTTCACCAAAAATGACATTCTCAAAAAGAGTGCCACGTTGCATGATGTCATTGATATCCTGAGAGAATCGGTCCAAGTTAATCATTAATGGCGACGAAGATAGAAGAAATATAGATACCCGATAAAGGAATGCAGAGTCCTTCAGAAGTTTCTCGCATATCCTCTTGTTCATATTGATTATGTCGGAGTCTTCATCAATACACGAACGAAACACAAACAGCCATTCAGCTGATTCACGTGTAATTTTCTTTACCTCGCCACGAACTTGTGAAGCACGTGCTGTAATCTATTATCTCACTGTGAGAATATGAGGATATGTGATAATATATAAATATCTCACCAAAGAAATCTCCGTATCTGTTGGTCTGTCATGATTATAATCGAGTGATAATAAATCTTTTAATTGATCAAACACCAACCAGAAGGCATCTGACGCCATCTGATCAGCTTTATCTGAGTCCGGAAAGGCATCTTGAGTTACGATAGCTGCACGGAAATACTCAATCGCCAGTTCTACCAATCGTTTACGATTTCAGGACAGATCCCCAGACTTGGGTTTCGCTCGCTTTTTGCTGTTACGGATCTTCTCATAAAAGTCAATCTCTGGGGGGCGTTGGTTCTGGTTCTAGTATCAATCGAATGTTGTAGAAACCGATCAATGAATGATTAGGTAGGATAGAAAAATCAACGTACAACTGGTGATTTGTTATTACCTAAAGGACTCGGAGATCCTTGCGCCACATCACATTGGGGAGATGTTCGAACTGGGACCGAGGACTCAGACGGAAGTGTGCCGGTGTGGGGTGAGGCTCGACGAATAAGTCTTGGTGTCGAAGAAACCTAGAAAAGGATAAGCCTTGATAGAAAGAATAAGAATTGATGGAACGTACATTTACAATCACGGGTGGGGATTCTCCAAGATCATGTGACTCTATCTGAGAATCACGGCTCTCTTCTGATTCGTTGAATGGGGCCGGATCATTGTGAGCAGTATCTGGATCGTTATCGATACAGAGTTCATCTAACATATGTGCCGCTTTCAGTTGACAGTTATCAAAGATAGAATCTAAACATACCCTCGGTGATCTGCGAGGTTGAAACGACAACTCCAAGTTGTGAGTTCATACCCGGATGAGGTGGTAATGCCGAAAATGGATAATGAGACAAGGCAGCAGTCCCAAAACGCAAAGGGCCTTGGTCCAGGTACGAAGAGAGGGCAGGACCGGGGGATGAGTGACTCGGGGCTGTGTCCAAAGGCAAAAATGATGGACGAGTCATTTCAAAATCTGCATGAGGAGTTTGCGCTCTGAGCTAAACATAGGGTCAGCTAACACGGAGTTCACAAAAGAGACTCAAGGGCATACTTGATTAAGAGAATTGATTGGTAAAGCGCGGCGTTGTTCACGACGTTGAGCAGCACACTGTTGATCAGCACCTGCCATTTAAAATAAGAATAGATTATTACGAGCAAGATCATAATAAAATGGCGTTAAACGTACGATAAGTTGCAATGCGCTCAGTGGGTCTTGCAGTACGATTACCACGGCCAATGAGAGCAGGCTCTTGAGAAGAAAAATCAATCTCCATAGCTGCTAGAAGAAGATGGGTGAGAAGAGTGAGGCGAAAAGTGGGGGGTCAAAATTTTTGTGAGGTGAACGAAGTGTTCTTTTATCTTGGTGAAACTATACAATTTGATTTAAATAGTCAAATTTTTGCAAGACATACAGAGCGGCACTTTCGGCGGTATGAAGTGAAGTGGTCTGGACAGGATGATGATTCTCTTTTAGGAATAGATTCAAATGGAAGGCCGAAAGTTGTAACGTACCTTGAGGCTGGGACTTAGCCAAATTTTTGAAGAAGTCGTCTACTATGCCTCTATGCTCATACTGTTCCTCGACTTTTCCTGACAATGGTGCTGTTCGCCAGCATCAAAAGAAGTCACCTATATGTCAAAAACGATGGAAAGCTGCACGTGAAGCCCGTTTTAGCCAAATTCGTCGTACACAAGGTCAAGCAGACATACCGTTACTGCCAGGATTCTCGACAGCTCCTGTATTTTCTCTTGACAAGGACATTGAACCTAACTTGGAGCCATCAATGACGATAGTTGCAGAAGAACCGGATGTCGAAGCGCAATGTCCGCGTATCGAGGAGCTTCCAGAGGAGGAGGATGACGGAATTTGGGTAGAGAGTTTTCCTTCCAATAAGAATGCAGGAGGGATATTCGGTGAAGCGCAAACATCATTTCAGAGCATTCGAGATGATCAGGTCTTACGAGGAGCAGAGATATGGGGCCTGTTTCGGGATGAGGATGAGTGGGAGTTGGCGAAATGGCTCATTAAGAATGTGGGACATAACCAGGCAGAAGAGTTTCTCAAATTGCAAGCGGTAAGCTACGATAACCTAACAGATGCATATCCAAGGCTCACCATATAATCAGATCCATGGACGAGTTAAACCTTCATTCCAGAATAAAACAAAGCTGTATGATGCAGTTGACTCTCTTCCTGGAGGCATCAGCTGGCTTCGAGAGGAGATCAAACTTACTGGAAACGTTATGGGACATGATGGAAAGCCGCTTGAGGAAACCCTGGAGTTGTGGTATCGTGATCCTGTCGAGTGTATCCAGGAGTTACTAGGAAACCCGATGTTCCGCGAAGTCATGAGCTTCGTACCAGAGAGGCTGTTCTGTGATAGGCTTGGAAAGATACGTAGGATTGATGAGATGTGGACTGCGAATTGGTGGTGGAAAATTCAAGTGAGTAGCTACCCAGATACTCGGAGAATTGAATGTGCTTACCTATCAAAACGCATATAGCAACTTCTTCCTGAAGGTGCAACGGTTACTCCCGTAATCCTCTCCTCAGACAAAACGAAACTCTCTCAGTTTCGAGGAGATAAATCTGCATGGCCTGTCTACCTAACAATAGGAAATATCGCCAAAGATGTCCGACGAAAGGCGTCTTCCCATGCCTCTATCCTGGTCGGGTACCTGCCAATTGGAAAATTTGAATGTTATAACGACAAATCCCGGTTGTTTGCACGCTACCAGACCTTCCATACCTGTATGCGAGCTCTTTTGAAATCATTGAAGGATGCAGGACGTGACGGAGTCTTGATGACATGTGCAGACTCTCAAATACGAAGAGTGTGGCCTATTCTTGCTGCCTATATTGCCGACTATCCGGAACAATGCTTGGTCGCATGTTGTATGGAGAACAGATGCCCTATTGGAGATGTCGTACCACAAGAGCGTGGAGCTCATGGGCTATGTGTTCACAGGGAACTCCGGGAGATGTTGGAGCTTCTCAGAGCGCACCGTGATTCTACTCTGACCCAGGACCAGAAGAGCCGGTTTAATGCATTGGGACTTCGTGCGGTATACAATCCATTCTGGGAGGACCTACCCCATGCCGATATCTTTCAATGTTTTACACCAGATCTTCTCCATCAACTCCACAAGGGCGTTTTCAAGGACCATCTGGTAAAATGGTGCACGTCCATTATTGGTGAGGAAGAAGTCGACGCTCGGTTTCAGGCAATGCCTCGGATGTCGGGATTGCGCCATTTCAAGAACGGGATCTCGGGGATTTCTCAGTGGACAGGAGCTGAGCACAAAGAGATGGAGAAAGTTTTCCTTGCCTTGATTGCTGGTGCAGCTGACGACAGCGTGATCAAAGCAGCACGCGCATTGATCGACTTCATTCACCTTGCTTCCCTACAATCTCATACGTCCGATACCCTCGATGCCCTGCGAAGAGCTCTCGATGACTTCCATACTCACAAAAATGCCTTCATCGAATTCGGAGGACGAAACGCAACACATTTCAATATTCCGAAGTTCCACATGCTGGAGCACTACGTCGAAATGATCTGGAACTTCGGGTCAACCGATGGGTTCAACACCGAATGGTCAGAGAGACTTCATATTGACTACGCAAAGGATGCTTACAGAGCATCCAACAAGAGAGACTACACCATTCAAATGACCCACTGGTTGATTCGCCAGGAAAAGGTAGACAGGTATGCTACGTATCTGTTCTGGCTTCGAAACAGCAACTACCAGCCTTCGGTCCCATCGCCTACACCACACGGAGTTGTATCAACTTCGAGTTTCTCCCTACCTTCTACCTCCCGGAGCATCGCACAACTCCCTACCGAAACGGTGTCAGCCTCTGTTCAACAACTCTCTTCATTCCATTATCATATTGCCGAGACTCCTCCTCTCCGAAACATTGCTGCATCCACAATAATCGAGAAGCATGGCGCATCTCGGTTTCTTCCAGCTCTCTCCCTCTTTCTGTCATCCCACGGCATAAGAATAGTTCCTCATACCTTTGACCGTTTTCATCTCTATACGCAAATGGTCTTTTTTCTTCCTGTTATTCCTGAGGTCTCTCCGACCAAAACCAAGAACATCTTGCACGTTTCCCCCTCCTACTCGACCTCTTTCCGCGCCGAATTCAAAGGCTCTCCTTCTCTCCAGACAAATTTTGCTCTGGTGAGGACTGGCGAACGAAATGAACATACTGACGGCACCCACCTTCACGGCAAGTCTTCATCTTCTCCCGTGCGATGCCCAAACCCAATGATTTTCCTTCTCTCACCAGGCCTTCGAGTTGCACATGTCCGTGCGCTATTTCAACTGCCCGAGCATTACCGACTTCAATCTACACATCCCTTGGCATATGTCGAGTGGTTCACCCCTTTACGAACTCAGGATCCTATCACAGGTATGTATATCATCTCTCGTTCTACTCGAGCACATGCCCCGTATGCAGAAGTGATCGAGGCCAGCCGCATTGTCCGTAACCTACATCTATCCCCGAAATTTGGTCGCATAAAAGACCCTTCATGGCATTCAGACGGTGTATGTGACCAGAGCAAGTCATTCTTCCTCAATCACCACTTAGATTTACACGCATTCTGCATGTTTAGCTTGAAAAAGAAAGGATGTATTGCATCGCCGTAGACTAGACTTAATTGACATGATTGAGACTCAATGGATAACTGATGTTATCAAAGAAGCAGCCGGAATGGAACGAAGCGTGAGGTTTTGTTCTGACATTGCAAAGCAGTGAGGCCGCAAAGTGCAAAGCATGAGGCAGTGACGGCATGGACGCATGAACAGGCATTGGCCCAACAGAGGAAAGAGAAAGGGGCGAGTTGTATGATAGGATGGTGACAGCGTATCAGTTGCTGAGAGAAAAGAACAGCATCAGTGCGACGGCGTGAACAAATTCAAATGCATTGCTCACTGACATACATCACACCAAACCCCCCATTAATTGCCCTATGATAACCCAAGCGGCCGCTCCAGCAGCTGTACCAGAATGTTGAGGCTGCAAATGACGATTGAGAGTAGCATAGGTTTGAGCCTGCCAGCGCAAGTGAAACGAACAAATCAAGAGTAAAGCGACGCCTTGGCCCGCCTTCCGCCCTCCTCGCAGACCCGGGATGTGAGTCGATGAGGGTAAAGCGTCGTGCAAGCCCCCTCCGAGTCCCCTCAAAGCCCTGGAGCACGGGGCGATGAGGGCTCATTGGAGTTTGGAGCGACAGGGGAAAGCCAACGAGCGGTTGGCACTGGTTATATCCGCATGGCTGTATTTGGCCGTGTTGTGAAAATTCAACACAGATCCGGCCTCCCAGATGGCCGAAGCCCCCAAATCGGGGCAAAGAGACGCCCCGACCTTTGGATGATGCAATACCAGCTTCCCGCCGAGATCCCGAGTGTCCCATAGATGATTTGAACGATCGGGTTCTATCGTAGCCAATATAGCGCCCTATAGCAGGGCCGGTTCTATGGGAGAGGAAGGGGTTTCCAGATGTTGTCGTGGAGTGCAGAACAATCGAGGTATTGTTCGGGCTGCATGGTGAACGTAGGCATACTCTGAGATCATACGCCTGTCATGTATCATCAGAGAAGCTAAACCTTGTGGAGATACGGGGAAGACCATACCACCACTCATGACGCGCATGAGTATTACAGAAGATACCCTGAAATGTCGGACGACAACTTACCCAGTTCATGTTCTTGTTTTCGTGAGAGGGAGAATGCCAAGTCACTAAAAAGTTTTCCAGAGACCATCTCCGTTCAGCACGGAAACCAAATTTGCGCTCTCATAAGACAAGAAAATAGCTTGCAATTGTCCACGATGTCTATCAAGGAATTGTGGATCAAGCTAGATAAGCGATCAACGAAGGTAATCTTACCTTGAAGAAGGACCTTTCATACACCTCGTGTGGCTATTATTAACACATTTTGGAAACAATCAGTTGGTTTCTCCCCCACAAATAGGTGGAACCTACCCACAATCAATCTGGCTAAACAAGGGATTCGATGCTCCATCAGTGCAGCCCATCACAGCATATCATCATCTTTCTATCCTACATAGCATTTGGTACTTCAGTTATTCGTCGTATCTGCAACGGAACCGCCACACAATCGACACGTACCACTGAGTGAAACCCACTGATGGCGATTTGATGTATGTGAGAGCATCCCGCAGCAATTTTGTCATGAACTTCGAGGGCTACTCAAGAGGCGATTGATGAGTGGAACATATCATATCATGATGCCGGGATGCTTACATGAACGGTTTCGTGGTGGAGATCAGCCCTGGACATGTATTGAACGCAAGAAAAGTGACGGAGCAGTGTAGGCAGTAACTCAGGAACACATGAGCATACCGTAACATGAATAAGCATAAGAGATCGCAAGATGACAAGGCACAACCAGGGATCAATGCGATCTGCTGTCACTGAAAAGGCTTTCGATGCAACTTTGTATGCCACCGATTTACACACGAAGCTGATATCTTGTCGAAATGCTTGCAAACCTTTGAGGCTGAGAAAGCAGAAAGTGAGGGTAGACTATGCCATGCTGAATCCTGATGTCCTAGACACAGAGCTCGGGGGCCCACCAAACGTTGAACGGTGCCCAATAGGCGACTAATGATCGGTTTTGACCGAAGCGCCGCTTTAACTTTGCAAGTTTGGTTGCGCGAGTCGCACAGGCACTGAGTCTGCACCTTCGTATCAATATGCATGGGTCAGGTCTAGTTGTGCCCTGAATGTTTAATGCGGAAGTTGGACCCATATCAACATGTATTTTGGTGCTGTCTCTACAACATTCTCATACGTTCTGACAGCAATTAATCACAACCACAGAGCCGGGATGATTTCGAAGTGCATACTGTTTCACAAACACCGGGGCCCATGTGGCACCACAGCGCGTCGAGCTCTAGGTGAGCCTTCTCCCCACTCGGTGGTCGTTCTTCGTATCAGTAACAATTGCTACGAGGAAAACTTAAAATGATCCAGGTCTACCCTTGAAAGATGGGCTGTTCGTTGTCGCTCCGAAGATGACCTAACACGTCAATCATTAAAATTGCGAGGTTTCTGCCCTCAAGCTATCATCACTATCCCATTATGACCGCTGAATGAAGTAGCGAACATCACAAGAGTTCGTTGCTGAATAAGGAAGAAGACCCGCCGGACGCCCGGTGACTATCCATTTCGTACCAGCTACCATACCAAACTTTGCAGTCCATCCAACTCAAAGTACGGCAATAAGAGTGCGCTTCACCTCGATGCAAGAAGGTCACAACCAGTATCATATAATCAAACCATGCGAGGAGGGGGGACTGGGATGTCGACAGAAGCGATAAGGTTTACCTGGAGTCCCGCCAGCACATCAAAGCCATCTCCGACCTCTTGGACATTGATCCCCTCTTGCGGATCGTGAAAGAGAGGTTTCGTTGGATTCACTGCTCCTACAGGCGCGATCGGCCTGAACTCCAAGTAGGTACTCGGATATCACTCCATTTTTCGCTTTAATCCAATGGCGAGATAGATTTCCGTCAAACAACGAAGGCGGGCTATTGCCGTCTCCATGACAAGCCCGATGATAAGAGATAACCCTGCTTTGACTGTATCCCAGCCATAATGGTCCGTACCGTACTGCGGATGGAAATGTCCCCGTGGTTTAACTTTCCGGACCCTTATTATGCGTTACCATAGGGCAGTGCATGTAGGTGACCCTACGGGGCTGAGGTAGTGACGGCGATATTTATACTGGTTCCAGAAGGTGATCTATTTCTGAGGGCGATTGAGGACTCTTCAGAATCATGGAGAACTCATAGGAAGACGAATGCCAAAAGAAGCATGGAAAAAACTTACCTTCCTCTCCCACCTCCGATAATATCTCTGCTACTGAGTAATTGATTTTGACGTATTCCGATGTCTTCACGATCACGGACTTCAATGTACCGAGAAATGGAGTAACTTAGCATTCATTTTCATATACGAGAGGCCCACGACCACCATGGCACGGGGTTACTCTGATTACTCGAAGATCCCTGCTCGTCACTGTTTCACCATCTCGTTTCAGTCCTCGAAGCAACATAGTGAGAAGATAGAGATAACCCCGTCGAGAGACGTAGTCTAGTACAGGGAAAGGAGAATGATTTCCTTGTGAGAGGTGGTGGAAAGGTTTTACTATAGATCTGAGGAGCCCAGCACCATTGCAACACGCACCTCCACATGAAAACGGGTCATCCTTTAAACAGAGACAATCTCCCAAGGTAGACATCAGATTCAAGGGATACCGATGGAGCTTCCGCCAGCGCCATCATACCGGCAGTATATTCAAACTGACACGTTGTGACACGAAACGATCCACAATGAGTCATAGAGCGAGAGATTTCAGTTATTGTAGCGAAACAGGCTGCAGTGAGCCATCATGCGCATGACGACGGTCCATGAGAACACTGCACATTTGAGTTTTGTGTTGTCTGTCTCGCCGAATTGTCGCCGAAGGCACCATTTTGAGGATGTCATCACAGTGCTGCCAAACAGTAGCAAACATTCGAGTCTAGACATGCTCGAAGCCACACGAAACGACACAACTCCTGTGATCACTCAGATATCAGAAACAGTATCTACTGGTGTATCTCAGCAGAGATATATACGTTTCTCTAGTCTCTTTCGAAGATTGACATTCTCGGAATGGTACATTGTGGTCGATTCCAATCCTTTGTAACTGGGAGACTCTCAAAGGTCAAGATCCATAGATACAACGTAACCAGGGAGACACCATACTCAGGCTAAAGGTGGTCCGACGCGTTCATGTCGAAGCACGTTCATCGACGTTGATATAACGTCAATAGGGGTCCCGCGCCAGGAGTTCCATCTCGGGAGCACAACTAGCGCACTGCAATGGTATCTGAAACGCTAGATGTTGGCGAATGAGAATTCCCAAGCCTTGTAGTCAAGGGTATCCACGCTCACTGTACTGTTGGCTTGGATGACGACTATTCGAAGGCAACGACTTGAGGTAAATCGACACAATGGCGTGTAGATTGCTCACAATTGCCAGCAGGTTGTCTTGCAGTTCTCACAAGCAGCAGGATGTGCATCGCTAAATTTGCAGCGAGGGCTGTCACACACGATCTAACAATAATTGGGAGGGGAAAAGCTGAGGATCTCGAAGTCGTCACCCACCATCTCTTCAGGCTGCGGAGAATTGCATCACAATCAGTTGAGCACGGAAATCAGGAAGGAGTTCTACCATGATATAGCCATGATTGCAAAACGTGTAGACGTATAATATGCTGATGTTCAAATCGGTGAGGAAGATCCAAAGTATTAACATGGATGCGAACTCACTGGCGACGGCAGCACATTGGCAGTGGAGACCAAGTGTGCACAACGAATCACAATCCAGATGTCAGTACAGTTGAGGATAGCCGAGAAGATTCAGGGGGTGAAATCCTCAATATATAGTGGTACCTGACCCCGTCCTCCTTCTGGGGTATTATTGTCAGATAGAATCGAGACATGAATCAATCGAGGGAAGAACAGATGGAGTGGCAGCAGAAGCGAAGAGGTACTCATACACCGAGAATGATTTACAGTACAGATTACCAACAAATACTACAAGCCAGCATCGTTAGTGCAAGGTTTGCGATAGGGACTTCTCAATGAGAAGACGCAGGAAGCAACTTGTCCAGGAACGATCAATGTGGAGGGTAGGAGTATCCAGGCCGTGCGTTCGCGATACAAATTCTGACTACCCTGGACCTAGACGGAGGAACTATCCGTCAGCAGGGTATCTCGCAAATGAAGGCACCCGTACATTGAGTGTTTGTATTTTCATACGTCCCCACGGCGCGAAGAAACAAAGCACCTCGGAAGAAGCAATGAGGTAACATCGAGTGTCTGCTATCTGGTAATGCAATCTGTGGACAAGGCGAGTGTAGACTGTAGTTTCGCAGAATCGCCTTGAACGAGAAGGGAGACTGTTGCATCCTGGCTGTTGGTTCAACACAGATTGATATCATTGTGTCCTCCCATATTCCATATTTCTCTGTCCCAGTCCACGCAGCGAGTGTTCTAACAGAGATAGAATGTTCAGCACCAAGGTAGCGATACTGGGAAGATGAGGAAAAAACTTTACTTCCATGGCATGAGAAGACGTAGTATCAGAACCCCCCCGGACGTCGGGGTCAAACCACACTTTTCACAGACTTGACGATATTCCGAAGACCCAGGGATGTGGCTATATGCCAGGGGGATACACCTTCCCAATGTGGGCGTCGAGTCGGGGGTTTTATCATTCGAAGGAAGGTCACTTGCTTTTTGAAGGGGATCCTCAAACTCAGGGGATGATCACTGGTGAGAAGGAACATTCTCCCCGCGGAAGAGCCAGTCTTTGAGATGTGATATGTCTCCCCATCGAACTTCTGAAATCTGTTTGACTTGATGAGCATTTGATCTTTCATGGCCGGAGGCTACATACCATACTATTGTCCTGTGCCGGTCGCAAATTCGTATGGAAATTAGACAAAAGACGTGATTGAAATCGTGGTGGCTCAATCCTGAAGCGAGTGAATTGTCCATTGATGGCTGGAATGCGAGAATCGTCAGTCCCTCGAAAGAGGAATAGACATTTGGAGTACTGTACGTAGACAGAACCACTGTGAGATCTGTGAAAGCGGCCAGTTCAAACCGGCCAAGAGATGCCGTGGGTGGGACGCCGCGATACGGGGATGAATTCGGTCAGAGTTGGGATCATGATCTCCGGGGTTTAATGAACGGAAACGAGAACAGGGTGTTGTTCAACCAAGGAGCCCAAAAGTGTCGACATCACAGGATGCAGGGACTGGACATACTGTCAAAACGCAAACGGAGATCGGCTGTCACCTGAAGAAAATACAAGAGCTCCATCTCAAAGTTTCGAAGTTACAGGGATCTCCACCCCGTGAGTAGAGAAGACAACCACGAAGATTTGGACCACCACAATAGTACGCCATGAAAGAGAAAAGCCAGATCACCGTGACGTCCGTTTGCGACACATCTACTCGCGACCTGCATCATCAAGGATGTCGAATCTGAATTGCTCGGGATCAATATCGGCTCCGAGACGTCTGGCCTTCTCTTCTACAAGTCGCGCGGCCATCTTGATGTATGGGTATATACTATCTCTTCTTCAAATCTCCGATGTTATGTTACCCAGTCCTTTTCCGTCAAATCACAAATCTTGACGAGGATCAGTGACATGGATGGTGAGTGCTTGTCACGGGTTGCCGAACACTGTTGACAAATGATCACGCCAGTTCAAACGGACCAAATCTATGAAACAGGACATTCACTCACATTTTCCTGGGTGACGCAAATTGCAACGTTGGCGTCACACTGGAAGCCCGAGTCGCTGCTGCACAGCTAGAGTTCGAGACAAATGATTGTGCTGAGAGATTCGAATGAATTCTTTATTGGAATCAGTGTATTCTCTGTGTTCTCACCTAACCGACATCCGTCTTACCAGCCATCGACCAGTTTGGTTGTATACGATCTGATTGTCGATACCAGACCGAAAAAAGCAAACGGCGAATACCCTCACGCGGATGCAGGAAGCTATAGGAAACAGTTTGTTATTTGCCATCATCCAAAGCAAATATATGGAGTCTCATTCACCGAGGCTAAGGTTGGAATACAATTGCAATGTTCCATCTAGCATTGGGAGATTGAACTTTTGCGAATCGCACTGCAGAAACTGCTAAGAATGAAACTACATAGGAGAAAGACACATTGTAGGTTGTCTTTAATACTGTCGATGAGCGTGAGCTGGATGATTTGTAGAATAAAACCTCCGTGGTACGCTGGAGACGGCGACCACATAGGTCAGATTCTGGGTTCCAAGGTTAACTGCTCCAATACTCACCTCAAGTTATGGCAGCTACTGAAGAAAAAGGCTTCCTGTGGGTGTGACGGCAGTCGAATGAACACCCGAAGTTGCACAACCACCATGTCGATGATATCGTCGAATCGACACGTAGTGACATATATAGGTCTGAGATTGGGAAAAGAGTTCAAGTGCAATGTGCTCCACATGTCTTGTGGTACACACGTGGAATTGGAGCAGTACCTCTGCAAGATGACAGTAGATGAGAAGTGGGGAGGGAAGGGACGCAAGGAACTTCAATATTCAATGTTCATGTTCAACGTTATCGTCAAATGGCTGTGACGAGGGTGTCTATCCAATCCATTTTGGGTCGCCAAACAATAGCAAATTGATAGCAAATATTCTACCTCCAGCGCAACTTGTACGACACAGAGGATGGGGGCATCTGCAGATTCATTTGGTGGCTCTCACATCAAATAATCTGGATATCACGCCCATAAAATCCACACTATCGCGTGCCCTGTAACCAATGACCAAGTACAGTGGCTCGGAATGGAGTTCAATGCTGTTCAATGACCCAATTGTCCTTGAGTGCACCGTGTATGGCACATACAATTTTGAGACCAGACAAATCTGATTCCTACACAACACAATCAATAGGGTCCGAGATTCTGATATCCAGTGGTCAGGGTTTTTGTCTTGCATGGACGAGCTTGCAAGGCAGCGATTATTCCTGCCAAGGGGGCCCAACCGAACAAATGCCACTGCTCCGGAGAATGTTGGGTTAGCCTCCACACGTCCAGCGATGACATCAGAAATCATAGGACATGCCACCAAGCGGTGCTGGATTTTGGTGAACCTGGTCATTTTCTGAACTCGCGCCGACTTGTTACAGATAAAACGAACTGACCTCATTTACGAGATTGTAGTCAAGGGCACTGCTCCGCGATCGAGACTCCTTTCGAACCTCCCCGTTTAACAGCCCAATAAATAGCCATCTCAACATGGTGAGCAGCCTTCATCAATCTCAGTGCGAATACCTTGATTGCTCTCCCGCAGGACGAGCTGGGCTCATGAAAATGACATCGCATTTTCAGGTCTGGTCGGCTACGGAAAGCGATTCAGCAAAGGCAACCAATTACGGCTAAGATGATACTCTCACCAAACAACCAAAGCGAATGCTAGTACTGGTATTTCATGCTGGGTCATTCTATGCGGCCTCCTGAGCCTAAAACCAAGGATCGATGGTTCTCGATGGCTCTGAGTCACGTCTGTCAGTGCTAGAAGACAACAGCAAAACTCGTCATAGATAAACACGAAACCAATGCAACTAAATACCGATGAGATCAGGATGCGATGGATAATAGGTACGTCGGCCATGTCAGGGTGGAAGGTGGTAGAGGACTATCACAGTCAATGTCAGTCAAATTGTGGGCTGCAAACCTGATTATTCCAATACGCACATCGGAACACGGAAACACCTGAGAAACAAGTATCTCCCCGCTACTACGGTTTCGGATGTTGATGAGAATTTGAGCCCAGAGAGATGCAAAGTGCCGGGACTCCCGGTAGTACTGTATTGCCGAATTGACATGCTGTGACTCCTGATCCGACAGGAACTGGGAGGACTATATTTTGTGCTGTGCTCGTGCAGTAGCGCAGCAGTAGCAGTGGTTTTCACGATGACTGTCTACGAGCAGTATGTCGGAGAGGAGAATTTCGGCGTGGGAATCGCGGGGACCATTGGCTTCCGCCCTCGGCCGCTCGTTGTGGGCCCAGATCTCGACAAAGTCCATTTCGGGGGACATCACCACGCTGTTGCCAAACAGAAGCAAATAATGATCATTCTGACGACAACCTACTACCAACAACAGAGGGCTGGGACCTGAGATAATTCAGTAAATAACCTGAAAATTTCCTTCTAGTGTCCTTGTACAACCTGCATACATATATGATTGCAGTGCCACCGAATGACCAATCACAGGGCGACAGGCTCGGAGAATATTAACATCTGGGTATCAGTCCATGGTTCCACTGGCAGGAGACCACCGAATAGGACCAATACTGAAAAAGAGATGACTCAGAAAACCTATTTCTTGTCTGCAGATATGCTCGCGGACAGTCATCTACTACGGGGATATGGGTTCCATGCCAGGAAGTCTGTCTCAGGGGCACAACCAGCGCATAGCATTGGTATACGGAATGCTAGAAACTGAGCATGAGAAACATGAAAGTCAATTCACAAGGACAGCTTTACTCACTGTGCTGTTGGCTTGGTTGACGACTATATGAAACGTCAGTTCGGATCAGGACAATAGCATGGATAAAATTTACGTTTGCCAACAGGTCCTCTTGCAGTTGCTGCAATCAACAGGGTGTACATCGCTGAACCTGCAGTGAGGGTCGTCACAAACGATCTAGAGAAAATCATTATAATATATATCAAGCATTTTGAGTCCTAACCCACCATCTCTTCAGGCTGCAGTAGATTGAATCAGAATTGGTTCGATATGAAAGCACGAAAAGTGCCAATTACCATGACATAGGCATGTTCGCACAGTGTGTAGACATAGAATACGCTAAAACTCGAAGTTTTGAGAAGCTTACAAGTCTTTGGAAAGAAGACAAACTCACTGTCGACGGCAGCACATTATGTTGTGGCGATTATCAACTGCCTTGAGTAGGACACAGTCCAAGAGTTGGTATGACTCTTGAAACAAATCGGAAATGGGGTGGGCGGAGAAGCAGCAGAGAAATCCTACAATATATAGCACCATTCCGGAATTTCTTCAAGGTCATCGGAAGCAAGGAATTGCGCCATGGAACCTATCCCGAGAGCGGCAGACAGGGCATGTCAAGCGAGGAGAATAGATATAGATGCAGAGGAGAGGGGTTTCAATTTAGAATGCCAGAGACCACAGCAAACTGAATCAACATACCATATCGTCGCGGGTAGTGCATCAGTAAATCTTCAATAGGAATCTGCGTATGGACAAACAAAATTGTCCAGAAATGACCGCCTGAAAGGGTGGAATACTTAGACAATGTGCTCAAAATTCCAGGAGAGAAACAACGTCAACGGCAAGATAATGAAGGCGCATTGGCAGTGTAGTCGTATTAGTCTACTTTAGTAAAGCCGTGACATGTGGTGGGGAGGTGCTTGTTTTGAAAGATTTCGTTCCTCAAATGCGACTTACATGGAAACTGATTCTCATACCGGCAAGATGAGGCAACAATGCATAGAGTCATCCTCCGTCCTCTGAGGAGCTAAGCAGCAAGAGATGATTTGAGAGTTAACAAATGGTCATCTTGAAACCAAAGGAGGCCACTAGTATCAGCGGCATACCTCGGGAACTGGAAATGTATACACACCTCGACTGATATTAAAGAAGCGGAGTGTTTTGAATGGGGATAATCAGGTAACGGCAAGGTCTCGTTACCCATTAAAAATTTTAATACCACTAGTTCAGTTCACCCAAATCGGAGGCATCGAGGTCAGTACAGCATGTCATCTGGTAAAAACCCCCGTTACCTTGTGTGAAAAACACTGGAAGGCCTCTCGAGCTTTGGCTGGATCTAATCAGATTCGATATCAGATCCGCCGGACCTCACGCGATCCCTGATCCTTCCACAAACATGATAAATTAGGGTTGACCTGTGCGTTTGGATTCTATGACTGTCGGCATATCCGCAGATGTCGTGGGGAATATACGACCTCGTGCCTTCATCGATATTCGGATCCCTCAAGAGTCTAGCCAAGTCAAAGAAGGGCATCTTAGAGCCTCTCCGGAATGACGTCATCACATTAACGTTTTCATTCCTCGGGGAAACAAAGAATCTTCGAATTCAGTGTGCAAAATGAGTAATGATTACCGATGAAGGGTACATTTTATTCCTACCGCGAACAAGATCTGCTCAAGTTATTGAGCATTTTATCCTTCGTATTCATGCATAGTCATCATGTTCCCATCGTGTATACTTAGAGACTACGATGGGGATTCACGAGAGTCGATCCTGTCATATCGTGTCTGCAAGCGAGGATGTTGAACCAGTGGGCCAGAAAATAGAGCCCGAGAGGGTAACAGAGGGTTTCCAGGCAAAGCATATCCTGAAATGCGATGAGACAGGTACGTAGTGTGTCGACAGAACCGCTGAGACTCGCAAAAGCAACCAAGAGGCGATACTGGGACGATTCTCATCAAACAGGCCAGGATATGAGTATGCCGCCTAGAATGACCTGTTACGACACGGAGGTGGATCGTGACGAACCAGTTCGAATGAAATGAAGAACATATTTTTGGAACCGTTTGAAAGGTCCAGTGCCTACAGGACTTCCTGGTGAAGGCTGTCAGATTACAAGCAAGAGAAAGTCAGATCGCGTTCTGTTTTTGACACTTTTGGTCAGCGACGTCAAACTTAAACCTAAATTCCGGGCTGATTCCAGACACCTTCACAAATCAAATCGCTTACGGGCGGCGAAAGACTCTGGATATTCCTCAATCTAACCCCCGATATTGTGCTTGTATGCAGAATGAATTTGAAACAAGGATCGTAATCACTGCAATCCCTTGAATCCCGATGCCCGAATCGATGCACCTTTCAGTGTTTTCTCACGATCTGTTGTCCGATCATCCGCGATCAATGAGGAGGCGGACACGTTGTAGCTCGGAGGACCATTTGGTGAGTCGAGTATAACTGCCTTCCTCGCGTGATCTGCTGCTGAAGACTAAGTCGGGTATATGAATCAACGTGTTGCAAGATTTTTATCATCCGTCTCTCAGGTTGGACGTACATCCAATTTCATGGTTCCCGAGTAAGCCAACTACGAAGGTATTTGGTTTCAGGCGTACGGCTAATGGAACGCGGTGAAGCAAACGTGAGCCTCGCTCACACGAATCCACAAAAACCGAAAAGAGAGCTATTGACCGATATTTTATCGCGAAAAATCACGGGAGTTACGATGCTGCAGTCTTGAAGCTTGATTTTGTAAGTACAGGAGTAGTGTCATATTCAGTGGGCGAGGGGCCACATAGCCTATCACTTGTGTGTTTACCGCCTTCTGAAAATTCCCCGCCGAGCGAAGGGTGGATCAGGTTCCTGGTATGCAAACAGAAGGAAGAGGTACTACCAATTGCCAATTGCCCAGCCAGCACTTCGAAATCCATCATCAAGTCAAGAAGCCTTCACGTCATCCCGAGGTCGTCATCCAGGTCAAGGATGAATCCTCGTAGACCACCGTCTTACATACGGGACAAGATAGGGTGTCTCGAATCTCCTCGACTACACATCTACAATTCATAACAACGAAATCAGTGTTTCAACGAAACATGAAGGCAACGGGTCGCACTGATGCCAAAATAGATGCCCACAGAACAACAGTGACAGATGGGCCACTGGGGTATTCATCACCATTTCCCATTAATATGCCGTCCTTCCTGGCGTGCCCTTGCAATGTTTAGAGGCCCATGGGTTTCTTTCCAACGGCCCGACTCCCCGATCCCCTCCGTTTGTTTGGGCGCGGAAACACGAATCACAGTGAGTATTGACCCTGCAGACTTGAAGGGCGGCAATAGGTTGACGTCGGATAATAGTCGAGCGCTGTGTAGGCTTCAAGGGCTCTTCAGTACAGATTGAGCATGCGCAAACCGATAAGTGTAATAAAGAAAAACTCACGCCCTCTATCCGAGGCCATTCTCCCAACGAATATAATATCTTCGTCGCGACCCTGAGGTTCTGATGACCATAGATCGATGATGGCGCGGGTGACAAGGGTAATCTGCAGTGAGAAGGTTTTGGACCGAAAGAAAATTTGTCTCGAGCACTGTCAATATCATCGGGAGATCCTTTGGATCACTGAGACTGCCTGAGTCCGAGGATGTCGTTCCCTTTCTACTACGGAATGAAGTAATGTCGGATGATCCGTGGTGTCCGCAAAGTTCGCTTAGGTGTCGGAAGTCCTACATCCGTCAAATTGAGAGGGGTGCATGATTCCAAATATGCTATTGGTAGGTTATCAGCGGATAGAGAATAGATTAGACCCAGAAGAGAATATCACCGACTGCCCTGGTGCAAAGCGTCTTTGTTCTGGCGTTGGTCGAATACAATTAGCATTTAAGGTGTTCGATAGTCTCCAGTGGTCTCCACAGAAAAGTCCTATGGTGCGCAACAGTGCGGTGCAGCCGGTTTCAAGGCACGAACAACAACGTATAGATTCTCTCCAACACGGGGAAAGAGGACCAGAAATCGTCCAGACAAGTAACATGTAATAGACAACGGCAGGATTCACGAACGCTTCGGATAAAATTCGAATTCAGTCTCCGCGAGTGCTAGTGACGTTGAATGTACCAGGACTTTCGCCAACGGGTAGAAAGAAAACCTTGCCATTGGTCATGATCCGAGACATCAGTCAAGGAACGACTTGAACGCAGACTTCCATGCCGACTTTCCGACCTTCTCGATCACATCCTAGATCCAAGAACGACGTGAGAACCCAAATTCAAATGTGAGTCGCTCCACGTACACCATGGCATGGGATAATCCTGTCAAAATCCCAATTTGCGACTGTCGTAGCATCTCGTCTCATAGACCTAGAAGGTGGCAGACGATGAGTAATGTATGCCAAACTTGACTTGAAGACGTACGCTTTATCTGTCGCTAACCACCAAGAAAACCTTGAGCCAAGCGCTCCATCTGGAGAGAGCAAGCGAGAGACTCGAGGAAATGAGATCGAGCCATTGGACTTGGAATACTGAGTGAAGCAATCTGAGCGAAATAAATTGTATACGACCAGAGTGCACGTACCTGTTCCGTGGGTGGGAGATTGAATAGAAGATCTGCCTCGATAAGAGACTTAGATGCAGGGTGGAAAAAGGCTACGTCCTTGTTCTGGAAACCCGAAAAGTAGCTACGCGACGAGCGTGAGCGGTGGCACCAAGCAGATGTAGGGCAAGAAGTACCAATGCTGAATCTGTTGAAGAAATTCAATGGAATAAGCCAACGGTACTATTTTAAAGCTTACGTCGTTCTCGAAACCGTACTTGGTACTCGAAGGGTCTGCACCCCAAGCTGAAGTTGAGGGAAATATGAGTAAAGTCCGTTGTACAATGGGCGATAGACATACCTCCATCGAATTTGAGCCCTTCCTTCGTCTTCTTCTTTATGGCCTCGTCTACTGCAATTAGCTTCGCATCGGGATACTCTCGTTTGAAGTCCGCTACAAGCAATGAGAAAGACGACCACGGGGGATTTCGTTCTCCCTTACCGAGGAACAAGTGATGTACAGCATCCGCTCCAATAATCCACCTAGTGGTAGCAAAGCTGAATGGATTTTCAAATTGGGTAACATGGTCAACCATGCTTACCTGACAGGACCCAGCTCCTTCAACTTCCCTTTTGTCACATCATTCAAAGGTGTAGACGCGAGGACCCACACATCCCCACTCGAGAGCTTCACTGCTGTGGAACGGCCACCAATAGGGAAAACTCCAAAACGCTTGAAAGGTCTATATATATCATGTGAGTGTCCAGATCTTCTTCTTTGCATGTGTGATCGTAAGGAAATGGATACGTACGTTGAAAAAATCCATACGTCTTTGGCCACCTCCCGGACCACAGTCGTTGCGCTCGAAGGCATTCGTGTAATTTGTTTTCGCCTGGGATCCGATAGCAATAACAAGGGTTCAGCGAGAATTACGAGTGAGATGTTGGGTCGATTGTGATGGTTGTGGTCTAGAAAATTGGCAAAGCGGTGTGTGGAATGGGAGGCTTCGAAGTCCGAGTCGTGTGAACGACATAACGTTCGATGTTTTACTTACGCCGTGACCATGGGTGGGACACACCTCCACTGTCCCATCGGTCCCAAGGAGCCGAAAGGCGCAAGAAATACGAGTTCTGAGTTCCCAAACACGCGTTGGTGAAATGACATGGCCGCATTGCTTCATGGTCGTGTCAACTACATTTAGAAAACACGCCTGTGGCAACGTTTTCTTGGCACTAGCAAGCGCGCCAAATTGGGACAAACATTCGCACCAGAGTCAAACGTTGCCATTGGTGACGTGCAACGCTCTTGGATATCTGCCCTTCCACACGGCGGGCCTTACATCAGGTTACCAGAAAACATCGCCTGTTCGAGTTGTGTTTCAGGATGGAATCTTCATCCAGCCATGTCGGTGCTCGATTGCAACCTGCTTGCCAATCAATTACATCCTCCCCTCCGCTCGCTTGTCATCTTCAAACGTCTTCACGAATGGACTTGTCCAACTCCGAAACTTCACCCGATCGAAGCATTATAGCTGTTCCTCACCCCACGAGCGTCGAAGAGCCGATCATCGTCATGATGCGATGATTGCCAGTACCGCAATACCAGAAGTTCACCTCCCGGAACCTGACATCGTCATCCGAGAGGTACTTCGGTCTTCCCTGGCCAGTGCAATTCTAATCGGTCAATGCGTCAATATAATGACAGGTCGCAATAGGTCGCAAAGGATATCTAGACTTCTTCCAGGTTGGTGATCTTCTCCCGTTCAGTGGTGCTCCACGTCTCGCAAATGGACCGAACAACCGAGACTTCTATTCCCACAGACCCCCCAACTTATTTCATCGACTTCCTGTTGAGTTCACTCCATTGTGATTAAGCTGAATAATGGTGACGTTTGGATGTTGGCCCCGACACCCTGGACAGACGAAACATAGCAGAAGCTGGCAGAAGTTGAGTAGGTCAGGTAAGTTTGCATAAAATCCATGTGGCAAATGCCGAGAAGCTCACTGTTTCCTCGGTTCCCAGATACATCGTGGCAGGAAATGCACCCCACCACATGTAACTCGGGCCGTTTGGTGATGGATAGATAGGTGCGAGGGCATCGGGATTGAGCGCAAAGACAACAGTAGAGGGCTGGCGGCTCAACGGCGAAGGCAAGTCTGTCCAAGTTGCCTGTTGTCTTTTATTCTCACCATTTGCCATGTCGTATCTTCAATCCGTAGCTTCGAAGCAAAGTTTGGGTTCGAAGATGAGGGACAAGTCTTTGTTTTTCATGACTGAAATCGGACAGATTGAACACTTGGTCAGTCGCCATCTATGCTTCCCTCGTTTGCGCAGTTCTCTGAAACCGGACAGCTCTTCTCGGAGTACAAGAACAAGGATTATCCCCTATCATTATGAAGCATTCAAGATTGCTCTGAATTTTCCCAGGAAAAGAGCTACTCTGTAATTGGAACTCCTGAGGGTCGTATCTGACAATTACTGAAACGGGAGCCTTCCAGTTATTCTGCCCACATAGACATTATTGAGAGCATCGCTCTCTTGCGGACTGAGTTCTGAACACCAGAATTACATTTATACCACTTTACATGGACAACTGTGATTGGTTCACAGTGGCGAAGAAATAAAATGCCCGCGAGGCCATAGAGGCGGTCTGCTGCGGCCTTGGTGACATGCCCGATGTAGATAGACAGACTCCCTTTCTTCTTCAATGCCCCAGTTTGGATACCCTAAGCCGCAGTGCGAGCATTGTCCCGGGGTTTGACTCACCAGATTCTCACCACGCGTTATGGCGGTCAGAAAATGACTGTGGGAAATTGAAGTAACAGCGGTTGTGGATGGTCAACGATTCCTCAGACGCTTGAAATTTGAAAGACCCTTGAGATCCACACGGAGCGCACATCCGTTGATGAATGCGCAGGGAAGGATGAAAAAACTTACATCCTTCTTCCGCCTCTAGCAAAGCCTTTCCGGATCAATGATTTCCTCCTTATTGTGGTGATATCCTCGGTTGACTTGTATACAACAGATCTTGGTTGTGTTCTATTAGGGGCATACGAAAGTATAGACTTCTTAGAGTACCTTTCATTTCTCTTGGAAGCCCAGGAACACTGGGCTCTCTTGTGAGAGGAATCCGCCGTTGATACGAGGGCGAGGATTAGCTAAGTTGGTGATTTCCATCCACGAGACTGTGTGCTCAAAAAGGATCCCTAGGGCAATAAGCAATCACAAACCAGGAGGTCCAGAGGGATATAGCCGAGTTCATCTCTTGTAGTGATGGTAAGTGAAGTAAGGATACCAAATGGTATCGCCTTTCTCAAGATCCCTACATGCTACTCTTGTAGTTATCAGATGTCATAGCCCCGGAGTGAGACATACCAAATGAAGAAAGATGAAGCACCTAGTCGAGGAATGTAAATCGGATGCGGAGGTACTAGAAAAGTCCCCTGCGGAATGAGGGCAGCTATCACAGTTGATATAGGTCAGATTTAGAACTCCAAGCCTTGCATAGAAATACCTCAACTGTCAATCTATCCCCCTGTAGATAACCTCAAAGTCAGCGAGAATTAAACTTCGAAAGCTGCGCTGTCATCGTTCCAAGTGTGAGATTTTGAGATGTTCGCGCCATAGCCATGTGAATGGGCAAAAGAGTGATGGGCTTCGCATAACGAGCTGTGCGCATGTTGTGATAGTAGTGACTGTATGTGAGGAGTTGAAAGTGGAGGAATGCCAGGAGGTTCAACGCAAATGTCGACTACTCGCCCGACGCCCTTGTCATGGAATTGGAATATTGACACGACTCGATGTGTCCATTTGGGGGACATCACGACGCCGTTGCCAAACACGAACAACTATCGGTACTTGCTCGAGCGCTAAGATCACATGCTCAGCAGGGGCATGACCCGAAAAATTTTCCCCTGATTTTGTCAAAAGAAATTGCATTCTTCTAAGGGTACGGTACAATCATCGGCCAATTACAGTACCGAGGTGGCTCGGTATACTGTATTTCAATGCCCCCCAGGATATCACCAAATCATATCGATGCTCTCTGGCTCGGCGAAATGCCTCTCCCCGATAATATGATGCGAAAAGGCAGTCAATGACGCTGGTAGGGGTTTTGTGCGACGAAGTCTGTCTCCGGGGCGCAGGCAGCGCACTGGGTTGGGATTTGAAGTGCTGGGAACCGAGAATAAAAAATCCCAAATCTTACAATGAATGGTAAATTTACTCACTATACTGTTGGCTAGGTTGGCGACTGGTCCCACAGGAGCCGCTTTAGCTTGGGATCCGCACAATGGAACGTTGAGTACTGAGTGCTCACGATTGCCAGCAGGTCGTTTTGCAGTCGACGCAATGAGCGGGGTGTGTATCGCTGAACTTGCAGCGTGGGTTGTCACACACAACCTAGATACTTCTGATTATATAAATCGAAAATTCTCGGGTCGCCACCTACCATCTCTTCGGGCTACAGGGAAGTTTCAGAACTAGTATTATATGAAAGGAAGGAATTCCCCGTTACCATCACATAGCCATGGCTGCAAAGTGTGTAGATGTACAATACGCTGATGCTTAATTTGTTAAAACGGAGAAAAACGTCTAAAGCAAGTACAAACTCACTGTCGACGGCAGCACATTGTTTTACCAGGAGTATCCGGTGCGTAAAACAAGTATAAGTATGATTGAGGCAAGTTGGACAGGTTGTGGAGAGATTCCAGAGAGATCCCGAATGATATAGTGGCACAAGCCTCCATGCTCCTACGGGGACGAAGGTGGAGGCAATATATTTGAGCCATGAAACTTACCTTAAAAGCAGGTATTGGATGACAGTAGAAGCAAAGGGGTGTTGATGTACTGTGAAAGTTTTCCGATTTTATCTCAGATAATGACAGTAAACTGAATAGATATACCATCATTGTCGAGAGTGGAGCATTAGCAATTTTCCATGAGAAGCTGCAGATGGAGAGATTGCTTGGGAGAATGCGGTACTCGTTCTGTGTCAGTCCGTTCTGGACAAGTGGGAAAGCAACGAAAAGGACACAACGCGGAGAAATTTCGAAACTGAGATTGTGCCATCCTCCTCTCGTAAACCCGTGGATTTAAAGACGCTGATATAAAATTAATTTTCTACGCTCCGCTAACGTACATGAGGGTTGGCTCCCGCGTCAGTACCCAAGAGTCACAATTAACGGATCAAGGCACATACCACCTAAGATCGGACCAACAAGGGATAAATCAGGCATAGAAGAGATATTTTCTAAATTCAGACGATGAGGCTGCCATCCGTCAGTGGTATATCTCGTCATTGGAAAGCACATACACACACCTTCACTGACTTGATCTGCTCTGGGATGTGAAGAACCAAAGTGTCATGAATGGGGCTAATCGGTAATAGATAGCGCCCGACGACACTGTCGGTACGTGCCATCCAGGTTGGAGATATCACAAGGTCTTGTAGTAACATCGTGGGCGAGGGAGAAGAAGATTTCGGAATCACGACGACTAGGGACAATCGAGATCGGGAATTCTCTGCCAGATTTTGCAATCGCCGATTCTCCATGCCCAACATTACGGAATCGCATGCCCATGATGAATGCGATCGGACTCTTGTTGCAATCAATGTGCTCAATAGCGGTAATCAACCCTGGAAAGATATCAAAGAAAGATAACATACCATACAACCCAGGGGACCTAGTTTCGGGAACAAGAATCGACACAGTAGAGAGAAACTCCCGAAGTGCCATTAGTTCCAAGACGAGTTGGCCAAATATTCGTGATTCACGTGCATGTTCTTTGATCCGCTTTGGGTAACATCAACACCGAGTACATACTACGGGTAAAGCACATATGCTTACCAAGCAAATGCGAGTTACAAGTCGTTTGCTATTCTTCACTTGTTGCACCACAGCCGCAGAACTTCATATTCTAGGAGGGCCATGCCTAATTAGTAACAAGGAAGTCGGGCCGAGAGAATGGAGGGAACTTACATCCGCCGTAAGCAACCATTATCACAGGAATGTCGGGGCAAAAATGCGGCCTCGGGCTGTTGTCCGGACTGCTAGTCAGGTCTGACTATAATCTGGATGCGTAAAAGAAGCCCACCCGAATCCGATCATCGAGTCAGCGTCTTTGTCCTTCAAGCTTCGACAACCATTGGTGGCCTTTTGTTGAAGACAAACCTCAGATTGTATGTGGGAAAAGAGGCGATGGGAACTGATGTCTTCTCGACTTACCGAACAGTTTATCCTCCAAGTTCAAGTTCATGTCGGCAGCAGAAAGTCTCACCTGTCAGCTTATCCCGTAGCAACCAATGCACGCTGAGAAACTACGTCAGAGTTCGCGGTTCAATAACTGCAATGCAACAAACGTCTTACTCCCGAGGGGAACGCATACATTCAGGGAGCCAACTGGATTGAAAGACTTGAAAAAATCCTGGAAGAATTGAACACGATCACTCGGCATGCATAGGCAGAGCCGGTGTGAGAGTCGGTGAAACAGTCATGAGATAAGGCTCCTAGAGTCGGCCAGGAGATCCCACACTCAGAATGACATTATAGAGGTCATTTGGATCAGAGAAGACATCATGTCTAGAGTCATGCAAAATGCACTGGTAATTCAACCCAGAGAATGCTGTCCGAAAGAGTTGGTATCCTAGAAAATCCTCCGTAGCTCAAAGGTAAATCCTGTCAAAATCACTCTCTTGCATACCGGACAAGGTAAATAGATTTGGATCTCCTGAACTATCCATTTCGAAACACAAAATAATCACCATTTCATAGTATATGAAAGTACTAAATACACCGGGCTCGCTCTCGACGTCCAAATTGCACAAGTGACTCACTGGGGTCCTACCAGTGGGATCTCCGACAAAATGTGATTATCCCTTTCACTCCTGTCCAGGTTTTTTCTGTTTGTACCTCCTGCTGAATCGGGGAGGGGTCATTACAGTTCTTTTACTTGCCGAATCTTCGTGCATTTGAGCGCAGGAAAATGAGTCGAGACCTCAATGTCAACCCTGCTGGCGCATGTCAACGGCGGCGATTTGCAAGTGCCGTAGAATAGAGTAATGCGTGGACGTTGAAAGCTCCTCAGTCCAGATTAAGTGCACGCTGGTTAAGAATAGGAGGAGAGAAGAACTTACGCCCTCTTTCCGCAGCAGCACCATGCTAAAGAGTTCATTCTTTTCTTCGTATCTTGACTGGGGACGTTATGGGGACTCTGGCTCCACAACGGCATGGTGACAGAGGAGGACGTATCTGGACTAGGAAGACAGTCCTCTTTGAACGCCTGCAAAGTCGGGCATCTATGTCCGAGACTTCGGCGTGGAATACCGTATTCTTCTTCCGACGATCCAGAGCTAACCCTGTAGAAACTGACAGGAGCAGCGTCGTAGGAGAATCTGATTACTCCGAGACGTTTCGGAAACATCTTATGATGTACGACTGAAGTATAAACCACCTATTGACACGTCGGCATGTCCGCAGGAATACGCAATGGAAGGGGGAGTCAGACGGCACTGAGAAATTGGCGAATCAATATCATACTGGTTGGACACCGATGGCCTGGTGGATCGGTGAGCAAAAGAAAGTACTCTTGAATTGGATCACATCACCCTGCTGCATAGTATAGCGCTAGAAATATCACTGGGATATCTCACAACGTCAGCAAAGAGCTGTGATCTGGGACAATCTTTCTATTTGTAGTGGCGGGGAAAGGCACCGACTTTTGGGTTGAGACTTCTCCCGCACCCAGCTCTTGAACATGTTGAAGTGCTGCAGGAAGATCTATTCAAAGCGGCGGACCACGTTGGTTCTAGTGAAGCATCGCCCTTGAACCTTGAACCCAATCCAATAGTCTTGCGTTCAGGATCAGTCGGAACATCCGATGACCAATGTTGTTGGTTTTGTTCGTGAAGACTTCTGAATTCACACCCCATGCCACGGCAGCGATGGCGTCGACGGGGAACACAATTGCAATATGCTGTGAGCAGGATATTAGTAGATAGAGATAAGATGCACAACGAGGGGACTAACCTGATTCGAGGCATATTAATATGCCATCCCTCTGCACAAAAGGGAATGGATTGGGCCCTTGAGAAAGCCCCTATAGCGCATTCGTGGATCTTCATGATAAACTCGGGATTTACAGCAGAGAAGCATATGGCGCGCCACAGAGCGGTGGTGCTTTTTTTAGGGAATCTCATAGACCAACGCATGTAAGGCCATCTCCATATCCGCGGCGAACAGAACTATTGGAAAAAGCAGCATCAAACTCCACATATTCCGACCAGGGTCGTAGAACCTTTCATATACCGACCTCACTCACCATTCGATCCCTGCCTCTCCGAGGCACCAGCTATCGCGTCTGGATTGCAGATTTGTGTCCTCGGGAAGTGACCTATGTTGACAGCCTACATTGGACTGCGATTTCTTACCAAGACAGGTTATATTTCCGCAGGTGAGGGGCCTAGGGAGAAAGGATAGCAACCCGTTGTGTATAGATCGAAGTTGAACAGGAAAGATTGAAGATCAACATCTTCATCCGACCGGACATAAAGTCGGACAATGCTTGAGGAGAAATGGGACCAACGAACTGGATAGTACCTTGAATATCAAAACGTCAATTACACGATCCTCTTCCTGAGATGGCACTGAAAAGGAACACCATGGACAACCGTGGCAGGGTAACGGCGCTGAAGGACGTTTACGGCAAATGGTCGAGACCAGGCTCCGCCGACACCCCCAACGATAGGAAGGGTGACACGGTATCGAATACGTGTGTGAACAATATCGACATATAAGCACCGACGCAAGCTCTCCCTAATTAGATGGGTCACTTATAGGCCTGAGACGGCTTCGATCAAGGGACCACTTGTTCGCAGACTTCCACGCCGCCTTTCCGTCCTTCTCAATCACATACTAGATCCGGATGAGTTACGCATTCCCGTTCATTAGTAGAAGTTTTACGACCACCACGGCACGGGATGATTCTCTCGAAGTACCAACCAGTAATATTTGCCACATCACGTTTTATTGTCCTGAAATGAAGTATCGAAGTCTGCGCTCCGAGTCACTCGAGAACGTACTCCTTTTCGATTCGCCAACCACCAAGAAAACCTTGAACCAAAGGCTCCATTTGAAGAAAGCAATCTAGATGCCAGGGGGAGCGACATCGACTCATCAGACTTGCTGTACTGTGTAATGCCAACTTAGCGAGATGAACTGATCTCGCAACAATTTTCTCCCCTGCTCTGTCGGGGCAAATTGAACAACAGCTCTTGAGAGACTTCGATGGGGGGTGAAAGAAGGCCACGTCTTGTTCTTGTAACCCGAGAAGTAGCTGGGGGTGAATGTGAGTGCTTGTGCCGATGCAGAAACGTGTGGACGTTGAATCTACAAGACCATTTCAGCAGAAAGCTCAAAAAAGCCTGACATCAAATCTACATCGTTCTCGAACCCGCATTTGGGTCGAGAGGATCCGCGTCCCACGCGAAAACCGAAGATTATTGTGTATTAGTGAACTCCGGATTGATAGAAGAGACACATACCTCCATCAATTTTCAGTCATTCATCTACTTTCTTCAAGATTGCCTCGTCTACTACAATGAGTTTTGCGTCGGGATATTCCCGTTTGAAATCCTCTGGAGAACCGAACGATGAGCAAATCGATGATGTTCGAATACAATCTGCCCCGATAGTCCATCTGATCGCAGTCAAGAAGTACCAGTTAATTCCCAGGAAGGATGCGATGTTTCCATACATACTTTACAGTGCTGTGCTCCTCCAGCTTTTCCTTCGCAACATTATTCAAAGGCGTGGATACGACGTCCCCGTTTGACAACTTTACTGCGGATACCATCTGGATCTGTGAGAAGAAGCACGTACGTTGAAGATATTCGCACGTCTTTTGCCACCTCACAAAACACGGTCGTTGCGTCGGGCACCATTTGTGACAAATTCGTGAGCCCTGTGCTTCAATGTGGAGATCTTGTCGATATATGAGAGTCGGATTGTGGATCCAATCGTCGTCGTGAAACGATAGGCGAAATTTTGTGGAAGCCGAAGGCGTTCATATCGGTGGCGATCTTCAGTGTAGTGGAAGTGGAAAAAACGCACTCCTGGATGTCGTTTTCTAACGGCTTCCGTACATATCTACCGCAAGCTCATCGTCGGAGAAGCATCAGGTGAGGACGTCGACTGAATCTTCAACATACTGTCACTTTGGTGATCTCAGTTCGCGAGCCAATCAATTGCATCCTTACCACCGCTCCGATGTGCCAACATAGAAGAAATCGTTCGGGAAAGTCGGAACAAAGGAAGGCGTCGAACAAAACCTTAGGCCTTTCGGTGTGAGTACGAAAGGGGATTACAGAGCCGATGTGAGTCGTGAAACCCGGGGATTCGAGAAGGCCATCGACCATGTTGAGTCCGAGTCTGTGTCCGAACCTCCTCGTGGGCACTGTCAACAAACAACCACAAACAACGCGGTCACCCAGGCCCGATTCATCTCCGATGACTGCAGCTCATCTACAAAATTCTGGGATACGTCGCATTATTCACGATTACGACGAGGCCACGCAGGGAAGAAAGAAAAAGGGATACTAAAAAATAATCTATGTCAACGACCGTGACAGACGCCTCGCTGGCACAACCACACCAACTTGAATATTAACTCCCAGATATAAGCTTCGATTAAGTCATTCCTGATTGCGTTCGATGACCAACTTGGTCATAACGACTCTTTTGCATACGGGACAAGACAGATTTTCCTGGATCTCAAGAATAATGCATCTTGATCCACAAATTGGTCAGCGTCTTGAAAACATTGCGAAAGTAAAATGCGCGATCCTCACCTATGACAAAACAAATGTCCACAGAATAGTACAGATGGGTCCACGGGATCCTTGTGACATATGCGACAGACATAAGAACCCTTTGTGGGGTACTCTGAAGTTGGTTCAGAGGCGTGTGAGGCGCGTTGATCGGTAGGGCTTGCATATTTTGGTCTGGGGGACAAAAGAGGTCTGGTGAAGTCCCTTCGAGTCTGTAAACCCGCATTAGCTATCCGTTCACGAGACTTCGCGTGCTGTGGAATCAAAGTTGATTCTCCTTTCTCCCTTGATGTGAGCATAAGCCCCGCTCTGATAGAGACAAACAACCTCACCTGATCCACCTGTATCTGATCTATGTTCCTCGCCTTTTATTGGCATTCGCGTCGCTCTTGAATAAACGAGACCACCAAGCAAGTATCAACGGCCTGGATTGAAATCTGTGGGCGTATCAATGATTCTAAGTGTGTCGTGATTCAGCACTGGTAACGTCGGAAGGTCAGCTTCCGAATCCTCCGAGTTCACCTCGCCTCGAATGGTAGCCGGACAGAGATCATCTCCGTCCGAAAGAACAGTGGAAACAGAAAGGCAGGATTCTGGTCTTGTAGTCCCTACCTGATGACTCAGAGAATCATTGACCCCCGAAGTCAAGGACGAGACCGGCAAAGGCGTGCCAATAGAATTGCATGGTGAAGGTATCTTGTCTCCTGCTCGTGGTGAACTCGTGGATAGATGGACACATGAGAAGTGCTGATAGAGAGGTTCTAGGAACGTGGACAATTCAGAGATGATACGACTCACAAGAGCAACGGAGATCTGGCAGCCGAAAGTGATGTGGCAACTATGACATGAGGCAAAACTTTCTCCTGGCTGACTGGACGATTTGGTTGTATTTTGGAAATGAACATCCTTAAAGTGCTGGATTTCGGGTGAGTGTATGAAATCGTTCAAGTCTCTGGCACGTACTCTCGAGAGAGCGCACAGATCCTTGAATCCAACGCAACAATAATAACACTTTGGGTGAGTCCGTGAATCTGATGCCCACAGGTGTTCGTCTTGCATGGGATGGCTTTCAGGAGCCGAGGTACAGCGATCACAATGATAGGAATGAACGGTTGCAAAGTGCTTGAAAAGATGATTCAACATGTCGGCTGTCACCAAGAGATCAATTTGCGTACCTCCGTCAAGTCCTTTTGACAAAGGAATCCCACAGAACAGAGGTCACAATTTGGATGCTCTGGAGAATCCTGATAATGCTCATTGAGGTTATCTTCATAAACCCAGCGATTGCAGCACAGTATCATAGGGTGTGCTACTAGACGGTGCTGAAAAATGGCGGCACAGGTCAGTCCACCAGCTCAATGTGTTAGGAATCAAACAAACTGACCTCATTTAGACGATCGTGGTTATTGAACTCTGCTCCGCACTTGAGACATTTAGGTAATTGAGGGTCGATATTCTCGCCTACATGCGATATTCCGTGATCAGCATGCCCATAGACGTGAGTTTGGACACAGGTCTCACTCTGGACGTGCAACAAACAGACTTCAAAGACCTCGCTATACGCAAATGATTCGTTGCTCACCTTATCTTTGGGTCCTTTGTCTGTCTCGATTGAATGGATGTTTGTATCCCCCGTGCCGACTTCATCGAGAAGCACCGAAGCGGCTAGCTTGTGGCCTCGAGAAGCAAGGTGTTGTCGAAATACCGACTGCGAGTTAAACTTTTTACCTTTACAAACGTCGCAGTATATCCAGGTGTTTGGCATGCCTGAAGAGTGGGAATAGACGGCCTACTTGGATAGAAGCAATGAAACGTAGATCTGAAAATTGCATTCAGATGTGTACGTGGACACTTGTTGAAGCTTTCGCAGGGCCGGTTGGCGCTCGATCTCAGATGCGNCNNNNATNNANNNT